>JAOEHY010038068.1:0-86847 GCA_025447955.1 Psilopsiagon aurifrons
GCCCAGAGAAGCTGTGGCTGCCCCATCCCTGCAGTGCTCAAGGCCAGGTTGGACACAGGGGCTTGGAGCAATCTGCTCCAGTGGAAGGTGTTCCTGCCCGTGGCAGGGGCTGGAGCTGGAGGAGCTTTAAGGTCGCTTCCAACCCAAACCAGTCTGGATTCTATGATTCTAATGTGTCAGTCAAGAGTTCACAGACTTTTTTTCTGTCGTATGCTTATGATAGTTATCATATGTTAACTCCTAGACTGGACGGATGATCCAAAATTCACAAATCAGGTGGAGGGCTGGTACCAGGATGAGTACCATGTTCCTGTAGTCACCGAGTAGGTGGTTTTGGGGGGAAGATGGAGGTTTTTTGTTTTGCCAGTGTGTGGGAGAATCAGAGAAGTTGTAAAGAACATCGGGAGCGTAGGGTGTGAGGGGAGAGAATATAGGGTTTGCAGCTCTGTAATTCAGACCAAGGCAGAGATCTCAGAACATTACTTAATAGAGGCTATATACTGTGCAAAACTTAAAACAAATAGAAAGAAATGAGGTTTTTCTTCTATTAATATCCCAAAGCCTCAGGAACAGAACTGGAATGTTTTTGCAAGGTACAATTACAGGAGTCACATCAACCTGGTAGGTTAATTCCTCCACACAGCACCGCATGTTTTCTTCCCTTCAGTCAGCCATTCATTTGTCCGCCTACAGCTTGTAGCACCCGGCGTGAACAGGCAGCTCTAAAGCACCAGTTACATGATGGTGTAAGAGTCAGAGAGTAAGGCAGAAGCATTACCCAGGAGCACCAAAATAGAAACCCCGGCCTGCCTCAGGATCCTGTGTCATCAGCCATGACAAACCCAAATGCACTAAATCTGTTGGAGATGTTTAGCCTGAGCCTTGCCTTAAATTTAGACAAAAGCATCCTTTTGAAGTAAGATGTTTTAATGCCTTGGCTGGAGCATTAAAGAAAGAGTTTGAATTGTCAGTTCAGAGTAAAATCAATCCTGAAAGTCTGGATTTGGAGGATTGTTTCAGGATTGGTGTAACAGCAATATGAATTTATCTTTCAGAGGCACATCCTGGTGCATTGGTACCTTTCTCTGTTACTCTGTGGACATGTCTTCAGAGAAATCTTCATTCCTTTTCTAGGTGCTAGGTCTTCTTCCCCAGTCCTTGCACTGTATCATTTATCCAAGAAGTTCAAAGCATGTAAGGCTGGGAGGTTGCAGCTGTATTCCTGTGAGATAAGACATATTTCAATGTCAGCAGCACAGGAAATTGAGGCACAAAGAAGAGTTATGAGTTATGTGAGGTCTCAGGGAGTTAGTGGCAGACCCTGTAGCAGAATGAAGGTGACCTGACTTCTAATGCTATGATCTAATGATCTGTCAGCTAGCGCTGTCTCTCTTGCAGACTCTGGTGTAATTTCCCATCTGAGCCTAGCAAGGTTGGTGCTTGCTCCTCCAGCCCATTTGCCAAAGGCTTTTTAAAACTCCAACTTAGCGGCAGCTCCTGGCTTGGCAGAGGAGGTTGTTGCAGGACAAGGTCTCCAGCAGAAGGCTGTTGCTGCAGCAAGTTACAACTGCCTGGTGTGGAGTCATTGAGCTGCCTCCCTGTTAGGCACTGGCTGGTCTATTCATTCTGCAAACAGCCTCTTTCCTTTCCAAGAGAGCCCTGGGGACACAAGGGAATGGCAGAGTTTATTATAAACTGAGTAAAGGAACAGCCTATTGCTGGAGGAGATCCAGGGTTATAAAAGATTGTAGTGGAGGGGGGGAAGGAGGCGGAGGGAACAGGACATAATTTGTGTTTGTGTGTGAGGGGGTGCACGCTGGTGGCCTCAGCACGGCATTCCCCCGAGCCCTCCAGACCTGTGCTGGGTTTGGTGGCATTCACTGCAGCGCACACTGCACTGTGTCAAACCCCACTTACTTTTGATTGTATCAATCATTCTCTTTATGCAGCAACACGAATCGGAGGACGCTTTGCAGGTCCTGTTCTGAATGAGCTCTCTCTCTGCCAGCTCAGCCTAGTTACTGCTGTAACTTACTCTGGGGGATGGGAGAAAAAGGTTGCTGCTACTTTAAATATAATGCATTAGGAGGATGCTGGAAAAAGGCCTGCATGCTGTAATACCCAGCCATCTAGTTGGAAAAGGAGCCAGATGTAATACAAAAGAAGAAACACAGCCTCTTATGGATGCAGCACTAATTCATAAATCAGGTGAATCAGCTTAGGCAACTGCTGTGTTTTTATGCCTCTGCTGCATGGAGAACTGCATGTTGGATGCTTTTATTTGAAGTAATGGAACCAGATTATCCTTTGGACCAGGACAACTCCAATGGTAAGAAGTAGAAAACATAGAAAAGAGAGGGAAGAAAGGATAGTGAAAGAGTGTTTGAGTTACACATCCTACTAAAGGCGCAGGGTTAGGCGTGTGTTCTTACTGTCTTCTGCATGGATAAGTAGAAGTGAATGTGGGAATGTGCTTCACATAAGCTTAGAAATCACCCTGTTTACAGGGTTTGGAGATAAACAGAGAGTAAACTGATACGTAGAGTGTATTGCAAGGATCAGTAATCAGCCAGCATTAACCTGTCTCCTGGGCAGTGTTTTCAGAGAGGAGAGGAACCTGTGCATTCTACAGGATTCAGTTTGGGGTCTTTTTTGCCAGCAAGTAAAGAATGTAACTTTATGCCGTATGTGCTGTCAAACGTCGCATTTGGAAACAGTTTCTTGATCTGCAGAAAGCTTTCCTACAGGCAGTTGCATGAGTAATTTACTTAGAAGGATATATTTAGCTAAGGACCACATAAATTCACCCTGGAATTTATGTCCATGGTTAAAACTGCAGCTATTCCCTGGATTTATAGCATTCTACATGCTGATGTTCTGGTATCTAGTCGATTAGAAGGCATAAATTGGGGTAAAAAGTTGTTTGCAATTGCAAGTCTGATTTCTCTGCTAGCAGAGGGAATTGGCTGCATTGAGGACAACGAAGTGTTTACATCTATGAAAACAATTCAAGACGGTGATTTTTAAAGTAAATGATTCTCAGCTTTTTAATATGCATTTGCTACTATTGTGGGTACAGTTTAGAAAGTATTCTACTTCCTACATGTATATTCTTCAAGAACTACTTACGTATTTCTCAGAGCATAGGCTCTGCTGATAACCTGGAGCTTCAAGTACGGCATAACTGCAGTGTTAATATCACAGCAGACCTAAAACTGTATGGAAAGAATGTGCTTAAGGGAATGAAGTAACATGTAAGCTATGTGGACAGTTGACTGGGCAGATATAAGTAGGCAGCAGTGCTTTACTTTGGGCTCTGTGCCATGCTGAAGTTGAATTGTGTTAAACAATCTAGGGCAGATTTCAGTGTTGTTTCAAATGATAATATTTACATGGAAAGATGAAGTGGGGAGGATCACACACTTTCTGTTTCACTTTTCTATTCTCTTTTGAATGTAGTTATATTAATTTCTCTCTAGAAAAGCAGCATCTACTTCTCATGTCCTATTCCCCTCATAGACCACTAGAACAGAGAATTAAATCTGATTTTATTCTTTACAGGGGGAAGTTACAGGATTATCATAGTTTGGGCTGATGCTAACAAGCATACAAGTATGTATGCATGCATACATATATACATGTATACATGTAAATATTCCTGCCTATCACATCATCAGAATCTGGACTTTAGGTGTCAGAGTGTTGTGGTTATGTGGGAAATACAGGTTCACTAAGCTTAGAATGAATATTTAAGATACACAGGTTTCCTATTCTTCTCCTTAGACATATAAAGGATATTCAGTCTTGTGTAGAAACTTGTTTTCCTACAAAATATTTGAATAAGCAGGCTGGAAATGGTCATGAACTGGGAAATGAGAGATAAGTGAGCACTCGTAGCAGGTATTGCAGAACCTTCCATAGTTCTTCTTTCTAACTCTAAATCCCAATCTTGTAGCTGTCATTGTTAAAGCAGCCCCTTGGTTATCAGAGAGCTCATGAACTGCTATGAACACGCTGGTAACTGTTGTGTTTATCTTTCTGTATTGCTCATGTGACAAATATTAATGCCTTGGGAAGTGACCAGAACTTGAAACGTCTGTGCTGACTGTGCAAGTGCCTTTTACCTTCAAGAATGTCAAATCAAAGTCCTTTTTTCTGCCAGCAGAATGGGAACTGTTATTTATTTTTTGCTGGGCCTGCTGGTCTGCACTGGGTAACCATCTCCCTTCAAACTCAGTGTCACTTCATTCTCAGTTGCTTATTGGCAGCCTAATCAATAGTTCCTTAATGATGGTAAAAGCTGTTCTGAAGGGTATGTGCCAATAATATACTTTAGAGTTGCAGAGTTGCTCTTTCGCCTCCTGCAGCCCTTTCATTTGCTTACAGAGATGTATGAAATCAGCTGGAAGGATGGCAGCAGAATATTCAAGGCTGAGAAGGTGTCTTGTTTCCCAGCCCAGTTTTTTTTCTCATCAAATCAAATGGAGATACCTCATAGATTTATTGCTGCTTGTAACTGCAGCACAGAAGGACCACTCATTTATTTGGGGGTTTGAAGTGACATTTAAGCTGTTGCCTTGACTAATAGAGCCTGGAATGAAATCATAACCTGTGGGTGAAAGGGTTATTGGCTTTTTCTTTCTCTTCTTCCCTGAGCTGTAGTGCTGGCTCCACTCTGGACACCAGCTTGCTAGGATGCTGTTGATGTTTGGGAAAGGAGGTGGAAGTTCTGTAACTTTTCTCCATCTGTGCTTAGGAGAAAGGCTCACATAAAGGTGAAGGTTCTTATAAGGAGTTTAAAAATCCTTAAGCACTCTCTTTCTTCCCTCCCCCCCTGCTATTTGCTCTCCTGAAATGCAGGAATATAAAGGCAGACGACTGTCAGTTCCCCCTGGCTCCCGGTTAGGAGTGTTGATGTGTCCTTTTGAATGTACTCGCCTGGTTTTACTTGATTCTTCTCACAAAAATTTTTTCTTGGAAGAAAAGTGCTGAAGAATGTGCTGATTCTGAAACCATAACCCTAAATTACCCATTTCAGAGGGATGACATATCAGAGCTACAGACTTCTCTTTTGTGCTATAGTCACTTGCAGCTACAAGAATAAAAGAGAACTCAGCAGCTTTCTGCAAGCCAGTGAAGATTTAGGAGATGTTGTATTTGTGTACACACTTTTGAATACAAACTATCTATGACTTGCGCATTAAAAATCGTGCTTGGTAGAGAAGAGAAGCAAGAAACAGAATTTTTTGTAGATTAGATATGGTTTGTTAGCAGATTTGTGCAGGAACGTGAGACCAACAAGTAACGCTGTGGCAGGTGAGGACTCATGTCTTCACTTGATGTTTTAGGCTGATGTCTGATTTTTATGCAAAGAGATAGGGTAGATCAGCTGTAGAATGGGAAATACCACAAACATTGCTACTGAGCTGGGTTTGGCAGATGATGTAGTTTGGGACACCTCATCCAATGGGCAATAGATGTGTATTCTTAACCTCATATTCTTTTAAAGATAATATGATAATCTCTGAGAGAATGAAGATGAGATGAAAAATAAGTGAAAGATAATAAAATATTTTGAAGTATCTGTCTGAAAGTTGCCCAGGGAAGGCTGTGACCCAGGAATTCCCCATGCAAGAGGAAATTCTGTGGCACTCCTGCTTCGGAAGTGCATTTTAGGCATCTAGTAATGAGAAAAAGAAGGAAAATAGGATGGCAACACTAATTTCAGTGGAGTGCTCTGAGGCCCTGCCTTCTAAGTTGAAGCATGTACTGTAGTTTATGTACTGAAGATGCCATAGAATGTTGGGACAATGATGCTTCATTCTTTTCTTCGTTTTACTTACCCCATGTCTATTTTGTGGCTTCTGACTAAAGAGAGATAAAGAAAGATGTGCTTGATGGTAGGGAAAATTGAAACCAAAAGGGCAGTGTATTACTACCTAGAGAAGATAAATACTGGATTCCTGGTGGGTTGCAGATATCACTGGTAGGCATGTTCTTGGTGGCAACCCTTTTCTTTGTGTTTAGCTCTATATTTTCTCTATTTTACCTACATGGTATTGAGGTACTAACTATGACTGACAGGAAAGATGTGTTGTACTGAAAGGCAAGTCTGAGGCAGCTCATAAATTTTTATGGGGAAAGAGGTTCTGAATTTCACTGGGCTTCTCTATTGTCACCAAAACTTTTTCGCAAAACCAGAACCAAAGCACAAGCTCTATCTGGTGACTTCAGTGGAATTTATAGAAACAATGGAAATATCCAACGTTTTGAACGTTTTGTTCATGCGTCTGCTTTGGAAAATAGGGGACAAGGGATTCCATGGGAGTAGAGCTGAGGAGGAATAAAAAGAGTACATCTAATGCATCAGAAGCCTTTAAATTCATCAGAGTCTGGTAGTAAGTAGCAGAAACTGGAGAAGCCACAGAAGGAATTGTCAGGCCTTACTGAGAGCTGATGTCCCACAGCGTGACAAGGAGTTGGTCAAGGGGGTTTTTCTCAGAGCTTTAATCAAGGGCTCCTGTGGTCACATACATGTGGCAAGGAAGATGTTGGGCAGCAGCCTCCTCTTCTGGTGATGTCTGGAAGGACCGACAGAGCCGCTTCATATCCGTGTTTCACACAGGCACTGCGCACCAGGGAGAGAAAGAATAAACGGCTTATCTCCAGCCACTTCCCTGTAATGTTTTCTTATGCCTGATCAGGATGTTTGCCCGGGAGGTTTCTCAGTGCTTACATGTGGTTATCATGTCATATAGAGCATGACGGTAACCATGTGTACATTTAGAAGTGCTGCTCCTCTGAGCATCTCCAAGGAACTATCACATGGAAAGATGTAAGTGCCAAGTGTTGCTCCTGCTGGTGCAGGCTCAGGGGCCGACCATATGCCTTGCTAAGTGAGTCAGTAGTCAATGATTTTGGCTGCTGAGCTTAATGCAGTGATCAGAAAATGTCTGCCAAAGTGAAGTTTCAAGAAATGTTTGTTTTCTTCTCAGGTCTAGATACGCTTCTAGTTTGGTTTGACACCTCTAAATACTTCTCTAGCCATAGCTGGGAAGTTGGTGGGCAGCTGTTGCAGATGTAGTAACACAAGGGAGTGTTCTCTGTGCTCTAGCTGTGTGTGTGGGTTTGTTTGTGTAACCACTGGGTGGGCATGGCATGGCTCTGAGTGTAGGTCCTGCCGTTAAGCCTGATCTTTCGTGCTTTGAAAATAGGAGAGTAGGATGCTAATAGAGTTCCCTTCTGTGTTGTTGAATGAAGGAAAAGCAATGACTTAATAAAAGTTAGACCCCAGTTCATGATATTTTATTGTGTCTACAACTGCTCGTCTGTTCTGCAGGAACGCTGTCAGAGCATTACTCACGGCAGAGAAAATATCCCTGAAGAGTTTTTCACAGTTCATGTGTCAGACAGGAATGCAAAGGATCAATTTACAGCCACAGACAAAGATCTGAAAATGTCCGGGGGGACCTGAGAGAATGCTGCTCACCCCAAATAGCTTTGCTGATGTAACTGCTTCCACTTGTCTGACTGCAGCGTGTTTTCCACCAACCCCGAGTTAATTTCTGAGTGGCACCAGTAAAAGCATTGCACATAGACAGCAGCGAGAGCTGGTATAGGAACGTTAAACATCATGTCACCTCCTTGCAGCCTCTTCTGTTAGAAAACTAAAGGGAATTTCCGTCTGTTTTGGAAAGCTCCCGAGTGCACTTCCAGGGGGAAATCTGCTGGTGCTCCTTGTCCATGAGTAACTTGCTTTGTTTTGCAGATCATGCTTTAACCTGGGCTGCAGCTGTCAGAAGGAGCCAGGCAGTGAGCAGAGGGGCTGTATTTGGCAGCGCTCTCTGGGTGAACTGGTCACAATGGTCTATAAGGCAAGCAAAGCACTTGGGAGCAGTTTACTGGTTCTGTTTAGCCAGTTTTCAGGTAATGGTTGGACCTCACCTTAAAGTTGGTAGATGTTCATTCATTTGCTTCTTAGTTATATTTGTTTTACTGTAATTTAAAGTTTCCTGGTAAACTTTGGGCAAAACCAGAGGAGGCATTAATCTGTTTAGGAGACACAGGTTTAAAATCAACCTTTCTTCCTTCTTCACATAATTTGCAACAGGATCTGTAAAGTTAGGCCTTCATCTTAGATGTAAGAGTATGTATTTGGTATGAGATGGCATGAGAAGTGTCACTGAGTTACCAGGAATTTTTTTTTGTCTGGAAGAGCACACTTGCAGTTCATCCTCTTTATGACTCTTACAAATGTTTTTTGTTTTTAAGACTAAATAAAAGAAAAGCAAAGATTTAATTCTTACTGTGCCTTCAAACCCAAGATGAACTAGATCCCACAAATTAAAGCTATGGAAAATGTAATCAGCATTTAGGATCTAGGGATAAAAAGCAGGTGCCTTCAGTGTGAAGCCAGTGCTGAGCACACTCGGGGCTGGTGAGCTGCCTGTGCCTCTGCCTAGGAGAGAAGCATGTTTTACTTTCCCTGCTTATTCATTTTCTGAGTCATTCATCTTGTGCTATAGCTATTGAAAACTGTAACCGAGTCTGGGAAGCGCTTGGCTTTTGAGTGCTGCCTCCTGATTGGACTGGGGAATGCTGCTGCTCGGGAATAATGTGTGAATACCATCTGCTCCGAGGAGCTGGGACTCGCCGTGAATTTTGCTTGGAGAGGCACCTTTAGCCAGGACTACAGGCAGGGAGCAAGCTTGCTCGTCCTGTTTCTTATCCAAACTTTTAGTTGTCGCTGGATTTCCTTTGTATTTCCCCGTTGAACTTTTTTGTGCTTTGCTCGAGGGCTGAGGTGCTTCTCCTGTGGCTTTTGGGCTTGTTTGTCCTTCATTATTCCTTTTGTGCCTGCATGGGATTTCTGCTGGGGTTCAGCATGCACACCAACTGGGGGAATAAATCAGCAAGTTTTGCAGCAGTTTACTGCAGCACAACACTTCACATGGAATGTCTGAGGTGCTCGGAGAAACTACTTCCCCAAATTTGACCTGCTCGGAAAGAGGTAAGCACCGAGGCTTCTCCATTTCAGGGACTGACTTTCCCCTCGCACAGAGGTTTTGTTTCCTTAGGAATGATTATGTCCCATTTGAAAAGTGCAATTGCTTTGTAGCAATCCCTGAGATCAAAGACTGTTTTGTCTGAGAATTTCTTTAATGAGCCTGAAGAAATGAGCACAGTTGGAACAATGATTTCTCTCTTCTTCTTTTGTATCGCAATTGTTTTGTAATGGCTCTTAATACAAACTTTCTGCAGTGGAAGTTAACTGTAATTCAAGACAACATGTATTTTTCAGTCTGCATCTTTAGGAAGAGAACTCTTTCAACTTCAGTTTGCCTGATACAGAATCCCTTTTCCAGCCTGTTATCTCAGACGAAACACAGCTATTTTTCAGCAAGCTGGATTTGCAGTCAAATGGTGCATTCCACTTCAGGAAGAGAAGATGTAGTTTGTGAGCCCCTTAATTCCTGCTCACTAATGACCTGCTGGTGCAGACTCAGTCACTAGAGAGAAAACTGGAGCCATTCCTCAGAACAGGCCTGACAGCAACAGGATTGATGGCCACCACTCTCCCCCATTACTGTTAGCACATACTTAACTTTCTGATGTTCCTGTTTTAAAACATAGTTATATTTCAGTTCAGTCAGGCACTTTATGTGCACAAGGCAAAGTTAGCTGAGGGAGGACATGGAATACTTATGGTTTGCAAAATCTCAGCCTTCCTTTCAGTGAGTCACATTATTCAAATTGCTGTTGTCTGTTCCAAGGAGAAATCTGCAAAGCAGATTCCTTGGACTTTGCTGAAGGCTTCACTGTAATTTGTTTGACAAAACACCTGGGTTTTAGCTTTCTCTTGTATTGTGGTGTGTTAATTGTAACTATATAGTAAATGTGTAAGTTGTGTGTACTTCTTTGTATGCTAAGAGAAATGTACAGTAGCTGTAAGTTGGGGAATGGTAGATTTACGTAACTGATACTTGATCTCCCCTAAACTTTTTCATCTCAAATCCATTTTAAATAAGGCAAGATGTGACATCCAGCATGCTGCTTACACTCAGGCCTCTGGAGCTGATGCTCTGGTGACACAGAAAAGATCTGTTGCTGTCTGCAGCTTCACTTATAAAAAAAGAAAGGTTAACAGTTGGACATCTTTTCTCTTAGTCACTTTGATGGCAAAATGCCCAATCACCAGAAGAAGTGTCTCTTGATGAGAACAAAACTTACTTTACTGACACCTGAATGAGAAGAACAGTGGCAAGCCAATGCAGGAATGCCTGAATGGCCCAGAGGTGCAACACCAGTCCAGTCCAGTCCACTGGCTGGTGGTCACTGTACTTGCTTAGAACGTAGGGTACAGGGCTTGAGCTCTCACTGTGCCTGGTCCAAACCAACTGTATATTCCCCATTTTATGTATGTGAAAAAACCTTGAAGGGTCATGAATCTTCCAGTACAAATGGGTTTTCCAGTCATCATCATCATTTCTGGGGACAGAAAAAGTATTTCTTATTCATTGCTACTGATAATAACAGTAAATGGTCACTTGGGTGTTTTTTGGTGGAATTATATTGTCAGTGGTAGATTTCCCAGGTGCCTTTTTTGATCTGTCATTGGACCAGACATCATGAGGAGTAAACTTCTGATCTTTGAACTTCAGAGGTGAAGATCACTTCCATTCCAGACATAGCAGAAGGGTTTTTAGCCATTGGCAGCAGTGTTGCTGCAGTGGGATCAGAGCTTCTTAATCCAGTGGTATGTACACGTGCACATTCAAATCAAACACCAGCTGCCTGTAAAAGTGGGTTTATTTTTTGCTTGGAGTGGACAAGCTTTTTACACCTCCTCTTCATCAGAAGCAGTCACTTGGCTCATGGTCTAACTGTGGTAGCTGATTTTACATGGATAGAGTTTCTTGTTTAGGAACTTAACTTTTGGAACCTTTCCATAGGGGTTTACTTCTAGATCCCTCCACAGGGCTCTCCACAACTACTGCTGGTTAATATTTCCTTTTAATGTGATCTATGTCTGCAAAGCACTTCTTGTTTGCTTCTCTGTGACTAATATGCCAGTATGACCATCAATACTGCAATGCCAATGTGTTTTTAACTCTCTCATCCAGATATCTTCATGCCAGCTGAACATGTGCTGCTATTGCTGTGCTCTTAGAAAGGGGAGCTGACTTAAAAGTCACTTGTCCAGGGTCATGCACAGGAAGGATTTATCATTGTATTGTAATCTCATTGGATCTTCTGTGTTCCCAGATAGCTCCTCAGCCATTCTGCTTGCTCCACAGTTGTCTTCCTTACCCATTTCCCTTTCTTCCTCTTTTCCTCTTCCCTCCCTGCCCCCTCCCCCCCCCAGAAAATAAAAGACTAAATAGCTGGAGGGCAGTTGGCACTTTGCTGTGGAGAGCATTACCCCATTGTCCACCTGCCAGTTTGCAGGCATTTGGAAAATCTCAGTGCTGGGACTTTTTCAGCAGACCACAGTATTTGTTTCCTTGAAGATGAATCCTTGTCATTTTCACTATAGGAATGAGAACTCTCTTGGTACAGTGGCAGCTCTGACCGTGCAACAACACTGTTGTGCATCTACAGCTGAATTTCAGGTATCCACATGGATTTTTCTTCTCCTCTTGCCTGACTTGGTTGCCAGACTTCTTCTGGCAGTTCCATCTCAATTCACAAAGAACGTGGCTCCCTTTGCCACACTTGCTGTCTGGAGCCTACATAAGTATATTTGTAGTGAACTTCAGCATAAGACAAATGTGACCTACCTAGAATACAGGTTTCCAGACGAGGACCAGAGTGATGCAGCACTGCCATTAACATTAAAGTACTTTACATGCATCTGTGCCAGCTATTTCTGTTGCCTTTTATATAACCTAATAATGCTTTGCCAAGGAGTAAAATGTAATAGGAACTATTTTTGTGTTCTTGGGAGCTCTGAGCTCCTCTGAATAGATGCCGCCTCCTGCAATGATCTCATCACTCCTGGTGCTTGCCAGTAGACTAAACCATGAAGAGAAAATCAAGATAAGACAACAAAATCAAGATGGGAAATGGCTCTCTTGCCTCTGTTTTGGTCAGATGAAGGGTTGAAGCCAGTGCTTTAAACAGAAGAGAAGCATTAATGGCGAGAGAAGGACTTCAGCGAAAGCAAGACAGTCTAGTGGCAAGCACAGTAGACCAGAGAATTCCTGGTTTCTGTTTCTAAAGCTGTGCGGCCGTTTTGCAGAGCAGCTCTGGAAGTGGAAATTGGCAAAAGTAGGTTTGACTCTTCGTTTCCTCATGGAAATTTTGAAAGTCCTTCCTTCTCTCCAGGTATTTCAGCCCACATCTGCCCTTTTCTCACAGGAGACTGTGCTAAGTACCTTGCTCTGGAGTGGGTTCTCTTTAGTTCCCCTGACACAGGATCCCAAACATCTTATGTGTAATGACTGGCACAGGGACTGAAAATGAACAGATTCTGTTTCTTCAGTCCTGGGAATTTAGTCTTGGAAAGCTGTAGCCAGAGCTGTACTGCAGTTACATGGAAAGCTTTAGAATGCTCAAAATCAGATTTTCTACAGAATAGGTAATTTCCCAAAGAAGATGCAGCTAATTTCATCTTTGCATGTCTTCATCTTCCAGATTTGTCTATTTAGATAGCATTTCTTTGCAAAGTTACAATGTCTTACTCTGACTTTCATAGTTTTTAAAGCAATTCCTGCTATGTGGAATAAAAAGACCCCAGTATTTTCTACTGCTTAAAGAGCACCAGACAGTGGTGATGTTCCTTTGAATTTACGAGTACAACATTTAATTCCTTAGAGCAAATGCTTTAATATGGTTAACTGCTCATAGAAATGAAACTTGGTCAGAACTTGTGGGATTTTGTATGTTTTTCTTGGTAATTTACAGATTGCATTGAACTGTGGGCTGCAAATCAGCTCCAAAACATGCCCCATGCTACCTGCTGGCCTCCTGCACTTGCCTGGCTGTGGTTGGCATGGTGAAGCAGAAGGCTGCTCTCTAAACTGGAACGTGTGTGGGTGTTTTCCTCACAGAGTAGCTACAGGAGAATAACCCAGAACTCCCCGACTTCAAGTAAAGGCTATAGGTTAAACCCAAAGTGCAGTGTGGAATATAAAGCTGTTACTTTTTAAAGGTCTTGTTTAAGGATAAGATTCCTTAACATTTAAAGCAATAAATATTTGTAGATACTGTGTGTAATATACACTATATTAGACTATATTACCCCTATATACCAAAGGAAATCTAATAGGAGCGGCCAACCATAATATACCAAACTGTACATTTCCAGTCTTGCTGCAGTTCCATGGAGCATCCTTCGCTTCTGATGCTGACCTCTGCAGGGCAAGAACCTCCTTTTGTTTCGAGATTGTAGTTTCTAAGTAACCCAGAAATGAAGGCAAAGGATATTGTCAGTTGGATGTGGCTTGTGCATAACTTGGGTCTGCAGCTGCATGAGAACCGAGATTAAATGGTTTATGGACAGTGAATCTGTGAGTGAAGTCAAGGTTTAAAAATAGGTGTCTTGAGCAGGGAAGTGGTTGAGGAGATTAATATTTTAATGTGCATAATACCGCTCACTGAAAAAAAGGATGTGGTTTAGAGGAAGACCGTGTTTTCCCAATTGCAGTGTATGAAATGGCTGCTGGGGATGTCTGTAGTTTATAGAGAAGAACGTCCTCCTAGTATTAATTGGGGAAATGGTGATAATTATTAACAGGATTACAAAGAAATGGAGACTACTCATAATATATGCAAGCTTGTGCTTTTCATGCAGTCTGTGTGGGTGAACTGAGGGGGGGAGTAAGAAAGAACAAGTCTATTCTTAAAAAAAGAAATTCCTTTAGAAAGATTCCTATCTTAGTGCATGTGGTTCCCTCAAATTTCTTTCCATGTTATCAATATGGCTTTATCTCTAAAAGCAAAGTCCCCCCAGCCCCTACCCTGCTCAGGTGAAGAACTGCCACTATCAGAAGATGACACCAGCTTTCTCCGGAGAGTGCTGAGTAACGCTGTAGCTGGGGAAAATGTGGAATAAGAGGATGTTCCAGCAGCCAGATTTTCAGGACAGTGAATAAGGCTTTTTAATGAGTGGAATGAGAAGATTCAAGAAGAAGGGGTTAGCAGCTTTAGTCATTGATTCAGGCTAGCGCACAGCACATTGATTCCATTCACAGATTTATTCCTGGTATTGCTTCACATAATCAGTATCAGTTAAGGTTTGAAGTACTGATCTTCTTATTTTAATAAATCCTTTAGTATGAAACTGGCTTTAAGCCCCCCTTTGCTATTGCTATTCCTTAGTGCACAGGGAGTGCCCTGAGGTATATTCCTTTAAGGTATTTATTTCTTACGTGAAGTGGGCATCAGTGCTTCATGTTTGGCTTGAAACTTACTTTTGGTAATGGTAATCTGTGAAGTGTGGTGACAAAATGCTTTTGCAAACTCTCCTGCCTAGGATAAGCTTGGAAATGCTTTTTCCTTTTCCTTTCTTTTAATTGCCACTTGCTCCCATGAGCCACACGATGCTTTTGATAACAGTCATCAAATTTTACAGCTATCGCTATAATCTCACTGCTGTCAGCCATCTGCATCACTCCTCCTGTTCTATAGAAACTGAAGAGAAAACAAATAGAGAGTTAAATTTAGACAGCACATCACTCCTGTTAATGGAGTTTTGTGTCCCAAGAATCATCACTGTGCAATGTCAGTGCAAATAATCTCATGGAAACGAGAGAGAGAACTGACACACCGGTAGATTCCTAATGGTTTAGAGCCCTTAGAACTATGTTACAGGTAGAAGGGGTGGGCTGTAAATGTTTGAATTGTACTAAAGTTTGAGCATTCAGTGTTAGAGCCTCCAGTTAGCAGATTTCATTTCGTGGAGTCTGAACGTGTCATCACGTGAAGAAAGAGGTTGAGTGAAGAGCCTCCAAGTAGTTCTCACTGTACACCTGGTCAAGTGCTGTCAACAGCAAAGTGCAGTGCGTGCTCTGAACTGCAGGAAGAGTGACAAAATCTGATTTGATTAAAGAGAAACCTGGGCAAGAAAGGTCAGCCCGTGTTTATACAAACCCATGATACTGTGCTTTGATTCTAGAAAAGACAGGGCTACGCAAGGACAGATGGAAAACACAGTCACATGGATAACAGGGTGGTCTGCGTCCCACAGCCTCACCCTGTCTGTACAGTGCTTTGTTCTGTGCCTTTAGAGAAGGTATTTACTCCTCTTTACTTATCATCATCCATCCTAAAGAAGTTGCCAGATGTCACACCTAATATGGGATTTTCTGCACTTCAAATCCTGTGATTTGGTCAAAACCTCATGGGATATTACCTTCCTGTGCTGCCCTTGCACTGCAGTACAGAACCTGTGCTGAAATATGGCAAGTATTCCTCCCCTGCTCTGCTCTCCTGACTTCTTTTGGCTCCTTGGGGTAGTGGGAGCAGTGGTCAGAGAAGGTCCCAGAGAAGGTGGAAAAAGAGCTTCTGAAGTTAAATGTGTGTCAGCTCCCCCTAAAAACAGGTAACTTACCTGAGGTGCAAGATCTTCATTCGTGAGGGTTAGTCAGATGTTCTGCTCTTACATACCAGGTGTTGAAGGAAAACCACAAACTTAACAGATAATGGCATTTTATCACTGCTCTGTCTACTACCTCTTGCTTCCTAGGAGTACCAAGTGCTCAGCAGGTACTGTTTTACATGAGTAACACACAGGAGTTTGCCACTGATTGAAATATACCTTAGAAGTAGGCTAAAGCTAAATATTTGTTGAAATTACCCCCAAAGGAGAGAAACCAAAACCTGTATCTCCTTGTGTTGATTATATTTCATTAAAACCACAGAACAATAGAAGGTTTATTTTGAAGAGCGTGCAGTAGTAACATAGTAGACAAAAGGTCTGGTTCAGAGATAGAGCTGTCATCTTGAGAGCAAATTCGAGCCCCTGTGCTTAAGCTTCATGGGAGTGCTGAGGATGACATTTGTGTTCAGCAAAGCCTTTCAGCATTACATTCAGTCACTGTGGCGAGGTGAAAGGGGTCCCACAATAAAACTGACATGGTTTAAATGTCCCGATCACAGAGCTTTAACCTTTGTATCCCTGAGAGGCAACAACAGAGAAGTAAGATTCAAAAGGAATGTTCACTGAAACTCTGTCATTTTTTATCTCCCCAATTTTTTTCTTTGTGGAGAGTCCATTTAAAATTCCACAATAAACCCCTCTTCATCCTCTGAATGTGTCACTGAGCAGCAGAATTGAGAGCTCGTTCTTGTGAATGAGAGGATTGTACCCAGGTGATGGCAAAACCTTCTGCGGATCTCGGCTTTATAAATATTATTCTGAATCTAATTTTGTTAAAGTACCTCATGTAATATGAGTGAGAGCTGCGCAGAGCTCTTCACATGGGGAGACCACACACTGTGTGATCCTTGGAGCCAATCCTCAGCTTGGCTTTTCTTAGCTCAAAACTTAACTCCAGGATGATAAGATATAGCCAATGCTTTACCTCTGCAATGGGATTCTAAAATTAACTCCGTGATGATAAAAATTAGGCAATGCTTCACCTCTGCAGCTGGATCCTTCTCACATGAGACTGTTCATCCCACGCTCTGAATCCTGCCTTCATTATCTGTCACACTCTGCCTCAGAGAACTGGGAAACCGACTTTGCAGTAGCACTGCAGACCAAATATGTTCTTATGCAGTGGCAGGGAGATGAAGCACCTCTCAGACTGTCTCTGACAATTAGAAAAGCCATCCAAACCCTCCTCTTTGCATAATTGTTTTCATTCACAGCTGGCAACGCGCTCCAGAAGTGATAAAGAGCTACTCTCATAGCAGACAAAGTGGTAACTAAAGGTCAGTGAGATTAATGGGGGTGCCCATGGCCACACAGATTATCTGTCAAAGGCATAGCGAGGTTTCAAGGCTCTCTGTGTGATGCTCGGGCCTGTCTGAGGTCCAGGGCTGTGCAGTGCCAATGGCCGGGCTGGAAATGAATTGTACTGTGAGAGTCCTGCTCACAGCATGCAGCTGTTTGGCTGCTGGATGGTTCCTGTGCTTCTTGGATCTGCTTTCTCCCATGTTTTCTTTTTACATGAATGTAGGGCTGCCAATGGGGCTGTAACTGTGCCCAGAAGGCTTAAAATACTCTGGTCATGATTTGGTGCAAACTTTGTTGGTTGTGTTGGTTCTTCTCTAGAGGAGGTTTGTGCTTGTTGCTAGTCCTGCTCATGACAAGGTTATTTTGAAAGCAGAGGAGGAGGCAGGTAGCTGCTGTCAGAGCTCGTCGGGGGAGTGATGAAAACGTGACATGAGCTAAACTTCTCTAGAAACTTGGTGTGATTTCTGTATGTCTGGATGGAAATCTGTGGAGAGCTGTCAAGTGAAACATGGACAGTGCACAGCTGTCCCATGGGCAAAACCTGCAGAGAGTCATCGAATAGTTAGGGTTGGAAAGGACCTTGAGATCACCTAGTTCCAACCCCACTGCCACGGGCAGGGACGTGCTCCATAAAGACAAGATTTGGGAAGGAGGTGGAATCCTCCTTACTGTAGAGTAGGGAAATAAAGATTTCCAGCTGTTAATAATAACAAGGCGAGGATTTGTCTTGCTGGAGCTGGAGCAGAACTGCCTGGAAGCCCCTGGAGAATTCCGTCCCAGCACTGCCTGTTTGAAAGATTTGGATCCTGGTCTGAAATATTTCCATTGCTTGACTGAATCTCCAAAACTGAACTAGTTTTTTATCATAATCCACTCAGACACATGAAATATAAAGTGCTGTTGGCCATCAGTTTAATATTTTAATAGCAGTATCGTGACTGGAGTGTTTGCTGCAGTCTGCAGGTCATGGACACCCCTAGGAGGAGAAGACATCTGGAAGAAATCCCCTTGTAGTGCAGCTGACCTTAAAGAAGTAGCTAGCAATGGGTTTGAGGTTCCCTTTTAGGTGAAAAAGCGGACAAAAGCCAAGTGACCACCAGCATGGTGCAAGGCCTGGGAACTCTGTTAAGGCCTCTTTTATTTTGAGCAATTAATTCTGGGGTGTATTAGAAATGAGCAGGTTATTGTGTGCAATGCTGGAGCAGGAAACGGTGGCTCAGCAGAAAGTTGCACTCTGCTGCAGCATGACTTCTGCAATTCATCACCTGCCTGTAGTGCTTACTCAGTGTCTAACACAGGTTTATTGGTATTCAGACCAATTATATTCTACATTCACTTAATAATTACCTCTCAAAGACAGATGACTTTAAACAACTCAGTGTTTCATAAGTAACTGGAAGAATCTCTGGTGTGACATCTCTTCTTCGAGGCAGCCTAAATGCAAGCTGCTTTTTGGGGGTTTGTTTTGCATAAAGTGATTTTATTGATTAAATATGCGCATTAAGGCTTGAGTGTGGAGTATCCAACTTTATGCAGATCTGGAAGCTACAGTTTTCCTTGACTTTCCTACAAGAACATTGAGGGCCGCATTGCTGACTTCAACAAGCCACTCCTGGCAGCCAGTCTTCAGCAGAGCAAAGTGGTGTCTACCAACTGAATGCAACAGCCTAAACTCTCCAAACTCTTGCTAAATTCTTATACTGTGCATGTGTTTTCCTGCTTCTCCAGGTGTAGAAGCCACCTCCGGCTGTGGAGTGTGTGTGCAGCTGGGCCCCACGGCTGCGAACGTAGCACTAATGGATTATCTGCAGCGTACAGCTTTTGGGGTCCAACAGTTACTGCTCAGGCTCTGCTGAGTTACTGCACGGCTTCAGGCACCAGTTTTACTGAGTGCAGCCGATGAATTTGCTGTGCTTTATGGAGCACAGAGAAGCTTATTTTCTGAATTTTAATAGTCCCAATAAATTGTGTTGTGTTCTATTAGACTGCAGGAAATTAAGGAGAGCAATTCCAGTGTGGATGTTGTGGGGAAGGTGTGATGCTAACAGCACAGGTAGAGAAAAGTTCTGAATTTTGGCTGAGGGTGATAGGGATTGCAGAGGGACACAGTGCAGCTCCATCCCTTCCCAGCCGTGCTTTATACTGACAGGGGTTCCTATGGCCCACAGAACAAAGCCGTGATGCTTTTCTGGTTGTGCTTCACAGAGGTGAGGAATCATTTGTAATGGTGATCACATGGCTCTATAGATAGAGAAACTGTGAAAAGGACATTTTCTTGTCCAACTGTAGTTCTGCATTATTTAAGACAAAACCAGGAATTACAGCCATCGAAGCTGGCACTTTCATCCTTAGAAAGGGTCTTTGCTGGCTCTGATTGTACTGTCATATAGTTAAAAAAGTGATAAAGGAGAAGGATTATATTTAATGGGAAGTGCAGTAGGATGAATGGAGCATCCTCTGACACCAACAAATTAAGCAGACCAGCACCATCACCAGAATCATTTTGATTCTGTCACTTGAGTCGGGTGTTAAATGACTACAGCAATGGAGATCAGCAGAATTTACTAGCAGCCTCTTTCCCCTGCACTAAGTGGAGGAATATTGGTTCTTCCATGGAGAGTGGTGATGCACCTTAGGGACAGAGAGCATGTGTGGTGAGTGGCTCTCAGCCTTCCTAAGGCTCCTCTTTTGGATAGCAGCTTTTAGATCATGATTTGCAAGATTAGAGTGTTTTCAACATGACACGCCAGGTTGAAGCCTCTTCATTGCTGTATCTCAAAATATTATATTGGACAGCTGTAATGATTGATGAGCATTTCTTGTTGCAATTACAGATGAGGAACAGCAAGCAACAAATCATGCCACGCTGGTGTGTGAGTTAGTGAGCTGCTCTCTGTAGTCTGGCCAGCAAGCCATTAAATCAAGCAAAGATGAGCAAGGGCTGCCTGCATGTTCTCACCTCAGCACAGCAGCTGAGTGAGCTGCTGTCTGTCTAAATCAATCCCTGTTCTGGGAATTGGAACAGTGGAGACACAGAGCCTATCCATAGCCACATAAAAGACACATTATGGCTGTAATTTAAGGGGCTACACTTAAAGCAGTTCTTTGAATCCCAAATCCTGTCAGCTCAAAGAATAGAAATTGAGGAGACCATACTGAGGAATGTAAAACTTTCCTCCCAACTTCTTCTCAAACTGGGGGATCCAGCCTGCAGTTAAACCAATGGATGGGGAGTTTATGCACCGTGTAGGTTGTAATGGGATTTTACAACATCAATCTTGGCTCTTATATTTAATATCTGACAATTAAAATAGCTTGGCTGCCAAACACGCTGAACATTGCCAGATTTATATAAGATCCTGTGAATTCCTGACTTAGATACTCATTGAAGGAGGGAATTCAAGAGTAGGGAAGCATGAACCAAGTGTGGAAGACTGGACTGGCACTTCTTGCCCATTTCCTTTATGTCTTCTGAGTAGTAAGTAAGAATCTAAAACATGCAAAATGAGGTTAACAAAGTCATTTGGGATGATCATAAGGTCAGCTCACTCTTAAAGCTGTTCCAGTTTCTGTCTTTACATAATTTACCTTATGCTCGGGGTAGTGAATAATGAGAAATCTGAACAAACAGAGCACTGAGCCTCAACCCTACATGTAAATCTGTGCACATGTGCTGCAAACAAGATAGCACCCGTGGCCAGATTTGTTTGTGTTGCCAAGTGAGCCAAATGCCATGGATTTGCTGCTTTTAATTATTCAGTCCTGAAAGAATTTGCTGTGAAATCCCACCAGGCAGAGATAAGACTAAAACCCTGTAATCTGCAGCCCCACAGGAGGGTCAGTTTATGGCCTGAATGTGCTGGAGAAAGAATCCTTCCTAGTGAAATGGCAGGAAGACCTGTATTATTTTAGTGCTCTGAAGCATGTAAACTCGTTCTGCCCATGATGGACCTAAAGCTGGGAAAACCCAAACGACTAGATCAAATCCAGCTTTGCCGTGCTGATGAGTTTTGTTTCATTCTCAAATGAATTCAGGTCCTCAGGTTAATTCAGTCCTGACCAGGTATGGGCAAGGCAAATTCATTACCTTCCGCTCCACGAGGTCTGAGGAGTTTGTGTGCTCTGTGTGAGGATGGGCATGGGAAGGGGTCCTTCACCTTGATACCCCCCCTCATACTGCTCTCAGCCAAGTGAGGAGCTCGTGTGTGAAAATGCTCTTGCAGTTTGGACTGAAGAGCACATTCCTGGTGCAGTTACAATTGTTCCACCAGTAGATATTCCCCCGACACTGCTCAACAATTGCAAGTAATGCTTTAAAACATCAAATACAGAATGCTTAGTTTGTAGGGAAATGGCCAGGGCTGGTCTCATAGAAACAACCAGCCTGGCTCCCACAGCGTCTGGAACTCTAACGTGTTGTAACCTCACTACATGAAGACAGTAATGGAAAATGGGGTTTTTACAAGGGAATCCCCTGACAGTCCTACCTGGAAGATCTACCTCTCTCTTCTTCTTATGCACAGATTCTCCATCAGACTGAGAGTGAAGTCTCTCTCACCTCCTTTAAGAATACCCCCAAACCAAAGGGAAGCCAACACTTGATTCTGTTTTTCAAAAGGAAGAGAAAGTCGTGTCTTGGGAAGGAGGGAAATCAAATAAGAAATGTAATGCTGGAGAAGAAAGGCAAGAAATGCGGTTGCCAGGGAAACAGGAGCAGAAGTAGAAACTTTCCAGCACAGAGCAGAACCTAAAAATGAGAAAGCAGAGTGGAGAGGCTTGGCAGATAGCCCACAGCTCCCACCACCTTCTCCTCTCCTCCCGGCGAGGCGTCTTAGTCATCTTTGCCACGCTATGGAAGCACTCTGTGTGTTCAGCAAGAGAGGCTGTGCCCCTGGGTCAGGAGCTGTCAAACAGCCCTCGAGGTACAGCAGCCATGGCAAACCCAACGCTCTGTGTGACCCTGTTTGACTGTATTGGCACCACTTGGTGCCACGTCCACTGAACAATGGGAAAATTGGCTGGGAATGGGCATAAGGTCACAGTGGATTTGGGAAGTAACTCAGAAAGTGGAAGCAAGACCTTGGGTCTTACCTTGTTCACACCAAGGCTCTTACAGTGCACGTAACTAACTGCAAATGGGCTTGAATACACTTCTGATCCCCTTTTAGCAGGGAAATCAGATAATCTGAGGTCTGCTCCAAGTGCTGCAGTGACTCTGACAAGGCTGGGACACCGTAACTCAGACCTGTCATCCTCTGCTCTCATCTCTGCTCCTTGTCAGAAGTCTGCCTCAGGCACAGGGCATGTTTCATGCCGGGTTACCAGTTGCATCCAGTGTGTTTTGGAAAGCAGAGGTGTATTTCAGACATTCAGTTCTATCTCTGGGTTGTTTGCTGCTGGCATGTTTAAGTCAGCTCTGTGCGGTAAAGTAATATAGTCACTGGATTAGCAATTATGAGGTTCACATATGCTTTTTAGCATGCCATGGAAAAAGGCAGCTTGGGAAAGCTGGGAACGTTACCAGGCAGTGCTGTAAAACCTTCATCCTGGCCAGGAACTGGCTCGGGTGAAAGAATGTGAGTGTACCTGGGCCTGTGTGCTGCTACAGATGGAAGTAATGAAACTGACAGTGTTTAGATTTCATTTAGTCATATTCTTGGAAGTAAGCACGCGTGAGAGAGTTGTGCTGGTTTGACCTCAGGCTGCTCAGCGTCTTACCCGATTGACTTCTTTCTTCATGCAATAGAAAATGCAGCACAAGCCAAAAAAAACCCGGCTTTGCGTCTTTGTCCGTGAGATCTGGGCACCCTGATCTCAGATACAGCCCCCCAAGTGCTCTTATCACTAAGAGCAACCACAGTAAGCCCCACACATCGTTGAATCTGCTGGTTTGCCACTGCCTTTACTCTGAGCTGCACTGCAGCTGCCCCAGCTGGACTAGCTCTTTGCCTTTCATGTCTCATTGAAATCCTAGTCCGAAACAGAGGGGTTTGTGGTTTGGGTTTTGTCCTGTCCCTACAGGCTCTTGTCAAAAACCCCTCTCCAGGTTTCTTGTAGCCCCTTTAGGCACTGGAAGCTGCTCTAAGGTCTCCTCAGAGCCTTCTCTTCTCCTGGCTGGTGTTGAAGCCTTGAGGAACTCACTGCAGTACTGCACCGGCGTTTGTGACCGAGTAAAATGGATGTGAGGTTTTTTGTTTGTTTGGGTTTTTTAAATGTTCTTTGCTATCTGTGCATGAAAACTCCTGTACACAGCAACTGCAGAGTGTGACCTTGGATTTCTTTTCCTGGGCTATTTCTAATGCCAAAGGCAAAGTTTATTCACCTAACGTAACACGTCTCAAAGGCCTGACCACGGTGGTTCAGTTCCTGTGTGCGTGCTCTCGGCCCTCCGCAAAAAGGATGTCAGGGCAGAGCAGCTCCCGGGGGGAAGCACAACCGCTTTGTGCTTTGTGTGCTTGGTTAACGCGGGCCCTTCGCCCCGATCTCCATGGCAAGGGCGGCACTTCCCGGGTACGAGTCCCGAGGTTCAGCCGAGCCGGCGCCGTGCTGCCTGCGGGCGGCAGCAGAGCCGTGCGGTGCGGCCCGGCCCCGGCGCTGACCTCCGGCCCCGCGCCGCTGCCTGCCCTTGGCTGCACCGAGGGCTTCCGACGGGGAGACAAAGACGGCGGGGAGCTGCTGTGAAGGAAAACCCGAGTGTTCAGTGGCCGGGTTAGAGCACGGTGGTAGTGAAGGAATTCACCTGGAAGGGCGGCTTTGACAGCGTTGAAGATAGTGCGTTAGGCTCTTCTCACAATGTCGACTTGTGAAAGGGTCCAGTGTGATAGGGAAAACATCCCTTTAAGCGGTGTTAGAATGCAGGTCTGTCTTCAGAACATAACAGTTCCATAAGGCTTAAAAGTGCTGACATGGCACTCCAGGTTTCTGGCATTTTCAGCTGAACAGGCTCCTCTTCCATGCTCTGTGCTTGGTGCATATAAACGTGCTTTCTGTGTGCCCAGAGCTGAGACACTGAAGTTGTCTTTGTTTTATATGGCTTCATTTGAAACTATCTGATTTCCTTTGGAATAGTGAAAGTACTGCTGGATTCTGAGGGCTTGTTTGTTCCTTGGGAATGCTCAGAAAAGTTGAGACAAAGTGAGTAGAGGTGTGCAGTTAATGTATGCAGAGCAAAGCCCAGGCACCGCTGGCAAAAGCTGCACAATACCCTGCATTGTGCTGATTTATACACAGCTATGCGTCTGATGGGATGGAGTTTATGACTGACATGACCTACCCAAAAGAGCACTCCAGTTGCTGCCAAGGTTAGATTCCAGATGACTGGGGTTGTAACAAGATGCCTGCCGTGTAGTGTTACCCCATACTGTGTAAAGGTAGAGGCTGCTCTGTGGAGTTGCAAGGAATGAGCATTTTGGGAAATTCCTGCTCCTGATGTCTGTTTTCAGCATTACTGCTGAGTGTTTTACCACTGCAGGTTTGACAGCGTTTGCCAGACTGGCTTGTTTGGATGCTGGCCTGAAGGAAATCTCTGCCCCTGACCCTCATGAGTTCTGTAAGGAGCAAAAGCACATTTGTGTAACGAAATGGGACCTTCCAAAATCCCTTCAATTCCAGGAGCACGCTCAGCAGCTTTCTCCATGTGGAATACGCACCCTCTGCTTTGATCTGGGGATCAGTGCTGCTGAGGCTGTGATCATGGCCATGTAATCTGGTGTTCAAAGCTCAAACTTCCAGAAGCAGTAAGGAGTATTTTTCAGCTCATGTCCTGACCTGAGTGGTCCTGCTATCAGAATGTGAATCTTAAGCTCTTCCTCAAACATCTCTTTTGTTGGGGATTGGAACTGAATTTCAGAATGCAAAATGCACTCTTCCCAGATTCTTCCCTGGCAGTCGTGTGTACCTTGCTGTCCCTTGGCTTCCCAACAACCTTAACAGCCTCTAAATAGGCTGTAGGCTTGGGGTGATGGTTACCATATTGTTCCTCCTCTCTCTGCAAGCTGCTCATGGAAGAAAAGACAAGGATGGATAGGAAATCATTTGCTCATACGTAGTTCATAGTCCAATTTTTAAATCACCTCCTGCTTGTAATATTTCCAAGTCCATCAGACCAATGACATTCCCAGTTACCTGCCCTGTCCACCTCTTAGTGCTCAGCCGGCATCACAATTACCTTCGCGGTTTCAGAGGTGGTTATCCCCTCCTGACAGTAGGCACGAAAACCAGATGCAGTAGTATCAGTGCTGGAAAAGGACTGCACATGGGGAGCTCATTGTTCCTACCAAGTTGCTATGATGCTATATTTTCTCATCAAGGGGAATTCCCTTCACCCCACTCAGAAGAGCCTGTTAAACTCAGCCAGTACCAAATCCCAACAAACATCCTTTCATAGTTTCAGATTTCAGCTCCATGGCCTCTGACTGTAAGGTCCTTTAATGTGTTCACAGCTCCTCTGGGAGAACCAAGCCAAGAATAACCAACACTTTCTCAAGCCAGGCCTCCTGCGTTAAGGTGCTCCGTGTGTCTTTCCCTGCTGTAGCTGTACTTGCTCATCTCCACAACTCACACTTCCTTATGCTGTTGCACTGCCCATAGTGAAATGAGGTGTTACCAGGCTCCTCGGAGGAGAGTGCTGCATTTACTGCTTTCGATTTTGCTGGCTGAAGGAGGACAAAAGACTTTTAACATTGCTCTGCAGTTGCCTCTTGGCTTGGCGTACTGTTCATTTCAATAATAAAGTGTTTCCTTTCATTCTCAAACAGTCAGGCCCCTGCCAGAGCCATAATTGTTCACAGATGACTCATTTTGGCTGCAGGATCAAAACGAGGGAAAAGTGCTGTTTGCACAGTCTTTGAAACGTACAAGATGGGAAGAGATGTTCACGCTTGATATTTGTACCATATGTTGTTCCTAAATTTTATTACAGAGCCTTTACATTTCAAAAGAGAGTCTCCTCTTATCCTGGGGATGATTTAGAAAGGAAAAGATAAGTAGAGTTTTGACTTAGACTGAGACTAGCAAAGACTGCATAGTTTGAGCTGGGAAGCAGCATCTGGTCGGGCTGGGTGGGAGAGTCTCCTTCTGTTGTGAGATACATAGATAGAAAATACATATTTTTTATATATATATGTATATATATATATGCACTTTTTAGGTGTTGCAGACCCAGTTGTGATTTTTATCAAAATCACATTGAACATTTCATTCTTTGTAGAATCTGGTTTGCAATCTTGCATCATTGCAGGTGTTCCCATTTTCTTCTCTGTAATGAAAACCTAATGAATGTATGTAGAGTGCTCGTGCACAGTCACAGTATGGCTCAGTTCTTTGCCCTGTTTGGGGGTTAGTTCTCTGTTTAAAGAGTTCCGTGTTTACTTCAGAAGTCCCTGCTGGTCGGTTCAGCACAGGAGTCAACAGCAAGTTCTTTTTTTAGGGTAGAGAAGAAGGAAATGGTGTGATGGTTCCTGCATTGCTGCTCAGAAGCAAGCACGTGCTTTGTCACTTGGGAGGTATTGTCTCTCCTACAAAGATTGTTTTGAGGCCACCAAACTCTTTTAAATAGAACACCAAACAGGCATCAGAAAGCTTTGCTTTCATTGCTTTAGTGTGTCATTTTGACTAAGGAGTTGTACACACCCTGCAAACCAGACTGTTCAAGACTGTTGCCGCATGGGTACATGAGGAACATGAAGAGAAGCTGTCACTGGAATACCATTTGCAGGTGCTCAATGAGTTAGCATTGTTAACCCAGTAAAAGAGAGAGTATTAGAAGAATAAAGAGTAGAAATTCAGTAGGAAAGAGTTTTGCCATAGCTTTTTCCCTCTAAAAACATGATGGGTATGTTAGTGGAATGGGGATACGTAGACCAGATCATTACTCTTGTTACAGATAGTTACAGAGGGGAAGACTGGACATGGGAGTTGTTCCCAGTAAGCTCCTTCCAGAGCGTCCCAGCCCTGGCATTGCCCTCACATTGTCCTTTGTATTTCTGTTATTTCAAGGAGGTTCTTCGCTCTTTGCAATCAGCTGCACTTGGACAATAGCTTCTTTCACACCAGCACTGTGGTGTGGTGCCAGAAGGAAGAATGTCAAATAACAGCAACCACCCTCACAATGGTATTTAAAAACTGATTTCCAGTTGCTTTTGTGAGCTGGTCTTTAAAAACAATAGTTACAGTCTCATGTTTAACTTGCCAAGAGGGTCTTCTTTTAAAATACGTGGTGTTTCTGTGATAACTGTCATGGAAGCCTGATAAGGAAGATGGCTAAAGAACATACTTGCCAAAATATTCCTTGGAAGAGTAATCTGGTGCCAAAAAGCAAATAAAACAAGCAACTCTATGTGTAGTGTAGTTTGCAAATTATGTGGCAAGGAAAGGAAGAAAATAATCTGTCATATGAAAAATGGAGTTTGGATTGTATGTATATAAATCAGCGATTTGTTCCAGGAGCATAAGATCATTATCAGGCATTTAAACATGAACTGGAAGTGTCTTAATCTATTAATTAATCAGGAAGTAAGTTTTACACAGCATGCGGAATCAAGTTCATCTTTCATTTCATTTGTCAACATAGATGCTGCTTTCAGTGTGATGTTGTCATGAGATTAAGCACCCCAAGTGCTGAATCATACCGCTGTGTAGCTCCCGTGTGTCCTTTGGAAGCAGCTGTGCCTCAGGAGGTGAGCAGGAAAATGTCTGCTTCCCTTGGAGCTAACTTCGTTCCTCAGGTTAGGTACATGTTTGTGCTCAGAGTGAGTCACTAACTCTAACACCTGTAAAACCCGTTTCTTCTCCCACCTGGGGTTAAACCCGCCCAGACTTCATGTGAGCATGGATTGTGATGCCCTGCAGCAACGTTCAGAAAGGTTCAGCTGGTTTTTCTGACCTTTTAGCACACCACATTGGCAAGCTGGTGAATTAGAACACTTAATAAATAGCTGAGACTTCTGCTAATAATAACTAATAAATTTGGCATAGGAAGGCAGTGATGCCAAACTTCTATCAACTTATTCCCTGCAGCAAAACCCCAGCAAGTTCACTACTGAATTCGAGAATAAATATTTTTAGGAGTTAATTTGTTTTGTTATATGAATATTTGGATGCAAGGTAATGCAGAATACACAGTTTATTGCAATAACTTATTATTTCATCTACTAATTGCATTCTTAACCTAAAGGGGATGGTTTTTTATTCAAATTTGCAGATAGGGAAGATCAGCATCTAATTCATGTCCACTTGGGTAGGGAGCAGTGTGTGAATGTGTTCTTGTATTAACATCAAGAACTAGTAATAACCGAACATCAGAATCCCACATGCAGCCCTTCATTAGGTCTTCCACTTCCCTCTTGGTTTCTGCACTTTCCTCCTCACTGGCACAGAGCACTCTGTGGGCTGCTGCTTTCCGCAAGACTTGACTGGCAACACTTCTCTTTGACCATTTGTCTTCTGTGTTACCTGTTGCAATGTTTAAGTCTTCTTTGATCATAGCAGCTCATCAGCTAAGCTCCCTTTCCAGATGATCGTTTGAGGTCCCTTCCGACATGGGCTGGTCTGTAATTCTGATTGATGATTCCTGTACCAAACAAGTTGCACATCTCTGCTATTTGCTGTGTGTAATGGAGACTGCATCTGGTCAGGATGGACACGTGTCTCTCAGCAGTGGGGCAGCCACAGCTTCTCTGGGCAGCCTGTGCCAATGTCTCACCACCCTCAAAGGAAGAACTTCTAATGTCTAATCTCAATCTCCCCTCTGTCAGGGCAAGGAGAAAACTTGCACTCCATGTGGTAAATGTCATGATTAATATTAGCCCAAGTCTGGGAAAAAATTCCCATCATTGTGTATTACTGCAAATAAGCAATTTCCGGACATTGGCATTACCAGACTGAAGTGAATCACCTCTGAGCAATCCATACAACTTTCCCCATTCATTCTCCCATTGACAGAACCCCCTGGAGCAGCTGTGGCCTGTGGTGCAGGCAGTGCCTGCCGTGTCACCGCCCTGGCACTGAGCGGGAGCTGGTGCCAGCGTTGTCTAAGGGAATTCTTGGGGGGGGGGGTGTCCCTCTGCTGAGAGGAAATGTGTTTGGTTCAGGCCGGCTGCTGAGGTGACCCCTGTAAATAGCAGCGTTAGTTCAGCTGCTCAGAGGAGTAAAAGCATTTCAATGAGCACACTCGAGTTGGCTGTAGGTTGAGTTCCCAGAGCGCCCCATGGGTCAGCTCACAGAGGCCATGCACAGAACTGCTTTCGCTTTGTCTTGGAGAAAGAAATGGGAGATCTTTGGAAGCCCAGAGCTGAAGTTATTCCGTTAATCACTCAATGAATCTTTGTTAACATTTGATTTTAGTAATAAGGTTTTTCTAAAGAATAATCAGGCTTAAACAAACATTTCCTCCCAGCAGCTACTCATGGAAGACACATAGCGCTAGCAGTGTTGTACAGTTCCCATTCTGTAGGAGCAGCTTTGTTTAATGTGGGGTTCTGTACAAGATACTTCTTTTTGATATGGGAATTGTTGCTCTACAGTGCAGACTTTGCCACTCATGGAGTTGTTTCTCCTGGGTTGTTGGAAGCAGTGCAGGCTGGTTTGAGGATGTTGGATTCTGCTAAGAGTTTCTTCTTCAGTTTGTGTTGGGGCTCCGTGTGTTAAATCACTTCATTAGATGTGTGGAAATCATAGCACAAATCTTCAGATAGATTTTGACTTTCTAAATGTTATTAGCATCATTTCCAGTCAGGTCATAAACCAACTTACCCAAGTAGCATTTCTTTATCGTTAGGGATACACGGCAGTGAGTTTAGGGTAAGTTATGGGGGTTTATTTTGCATTCCCCAGCTAGCTGAAAGCTGGTTTGAAAACATTTCTGTTCTTTAGCTCTATTGTTCTGCTGGGAAGTAGCCAGGAAACGTGTCCTGCTTTGAGGCCGGTCCGTCTGTTTCTTCCCGGTTTCCCCGTGGTCCGGAGCTCATTGCGTGGCTCAGGAAGCGGCGCTGGTCGGGTTCTCAGACGCACTGACTCTCCTCGGCATTACTGTAACCTGCCCAGGAGCCAGCAGCCCTTCCGATGGGAATCACTGCATGTGCTATTCACAAAGCACTACACGTCCTTCCAGTGCAGGGAATAACATGTTTGTCCCCCTCCTGTTTGCCTGCTCCACACTGATTTGGAGCTGGAGTGTCGTACTCTGTTCCCACTATCCCGAAGCTGCCGCCTGTACACAGAAAGCAAATGCGAACTGAAGCTCAGTGTGCTGATAGCCTTGCTGGGGAGTCGAAGTAGAATCCCTAGGCTTTAGTTTTATTTCTCTTGCTTGAAGAGCAATGAATTTGATGCTTTAAATGTAATGTAAATGTTTATTTACTGTGAGGGTGCTGAGGCCCTGGCACAGGGTGTCCAGAGAAGCTGTGGCTGCCCCATCCCTGGCAGTGTTCAAGGCCAGGTTGAATGAGGCTTTGAGTTCCTTACAGCCCAAACCAGTCTGTGATTCTGTGAGTCTCTGATTTCTCATTTTGCTCCTTAATCTTTGTACTACCTCAGTGCAAGGCTATCAAAAAGCTGCTACATTCTAGCTGAGGTGGTAAGGAAATTAATTTTCCTTTGCATAGTCATAAAATAATCATAGTTTTCCATTAAAATATTAATAAGATGTAGTTTATTTTTAATTGTGTGTATGAAACTTTCTGGTTTAGGTCTTCAAACAAATATGTCACCGAAGATTTTGCTACGGGTACAGCTGAATTGAAAGTTAAGTTATCCTTACACAGCGGAAATTGCCTTCCTCTGGCTCTGCGTATGAGTTTATGTATCCCTGGTAGCTTTAAGGCAATAAGCCTGGAATTCTTCCAGCTTCCAGTGTGCTGAACTGCAGACTGCAAAGGACTTGTGAGCAAATTCAAGCAGGCGCATCCTGAGAGCATCTGGGATCACTGACAGGAACGCTTTTAGGTTTCTTCTACTTTTTAAAAGACAGGTATTTTACAGAGATTATTCCCTTATTCCTTATTCCAAGACTGTGAAAGGAATATCATCACTTTCCAGAGGTAGAGCAGTTACATTGACAGGGAAATCTGGGCTGCAGTTTGATGTTTTCCAGCTTCTCTGTGATCCTTCTGTAGTTCATGGACCTAATGCAAATCTGAAGTTAAGCTGCTACCCACCGCTCCTCCCTGCTGCCCAGGCAAAACCTTTCCTTGCTTATTTGTTTGGACTGCTGGAAGCCTCACTTCACTTCTTCGGGAGACAAATGAAATCGTGAAAGCTGTTGTTTCCGGACAGAGGGCTGAACTCAGAGGCCATTAATGCGTGTGTGGACACATCCCTGTACCTCATACCTGTATGCACAGAGCTTTCGGAGCCATACTGAGCCCTGCAGACAGAACACAGGAACTTTCACTTTCAGAATAAGGCATTCTCCCTAAAATCCCAGGGAGTTAAGAGGAATGATTGTTTCCCTTTAAAGCCCTTTGGGAAAGCAGGAAAGCGAGAGGTCTTAGGGGCTGCCTCGGAACGTGCGGTCTAAGTACAGTCATTATTTTCCAGGCACAAAGCAATAAACAGATGCTAAAACAGGCGAGTGTCAGCCACTGGGGAGGCTCCTGTCGTGGGCATGGCTCCTGTCGCGACATGTGGCTCCTCTCACTATACACGGCTTCTATCAGTCACCCCCCCGGCCCCGCAGCCCTGCTGCAGCTGAGCAGCCTGCTCCTTTTGCTGTCAAAGCAAACAAGCCCTTGTTTGTGTAACTGCAGCCCAGAGCTCAATCTGGTGCTACTGCAGAATTTATTGACATGCTGTTGGGTTTGGTGAAAGAGTGAAATAAATCCAGCTTGCAGAGCCTCCGTGGCCAGGTAACAGCAGCAGAGGATGGGAATGCCAGGTCAGTGGTGGGTGCTCTGATTTCCCTCTGAACCCCAACAGTGCATCAAAATGGGCGTTTTACTGTGGCATTACGGTTTGGTAGATGCTTAATTTGGTGGGTTAGGTTTGTGTTTGGTGTTGGGGAGGAGGAGTTAACGCCCCCAGAATCACTGCCAGGTTTGGCTCCATTTGCTGCCCTCACTGAGCGCTTCAGCAGAGCCCCATGACAGAGCTCATCCTCCTGCTTGGGGAGGGAACAGCCTGACTGTGATGTGTTATTTTAGAGATAGAGGTTTTAATGTTGTCAGCTTTCCTCCAGAGCAGATAATATATCTGACGTTCGCAAGTTACAGGTTCTGCTGTACAAAAGAGCTCTTGTGTCAGGATGGGGCTTGCAAAAAGCAAAAAGAGGAAAAGCAAAAAGAAAAGGAAGAAGATCAAGAGCTGGATTAATTGGAAAGGTCCAGACCAGTCACATTCCCTCCCAGATGGGTCATTCATTTTGTTGCCTGTTGTAGCAGCTGAACTTCAAGTGTTCAAAAACATTGTTGAGGTGAGAAAGACAGAGGCAAGCTGGCGAAAACGAGCAAAACTCCAACCATTTCTGCTCTTACAGCAAAGCTGCTTCCTCTTGTCAGGAGCCCTTCATTAACTGCTATATTATATTGTAGCCCCTCATTAACTTCTCCTGGGTCATGGTCACCTGTGTGAGCGTTTCTGAAGGTACCAGCTTGATTAAAATGAAGATCCCTCAACACGGTCCAGCAGCTGAAGCACAAGCGGGTGAAGGCACATGGCCGCAGGCACAGCCTCTGTGGTTCTACCTGCTTGGAGAGGATGCGCCCGGTCTGCCGCATCCCAGGTAGTGCGAGGATAAGTCACCTGCCAACACACATGAACCTTCCCTTTCAGCTTGTCTGAGCTCAGAGGAGCTTCTAGACTAGTTTTGTTTTTGTACTGGTGGGAATGACAAAAGGAAAATTAAATGGGATTGGCTGCTTTAAATTCATTCCCAGTGATAAAAGTGTAATTGTAAAAGATTCTTTTAAGACCTACCAGCTCAGTTATTAAGACACAAAAATGCAGAGACAAACCTGCGTACTTGGCTTCTTGTCTACAGTAAATCTCTGACTGAACCTCAGTATTTTCAGACTTCCCCATCACTGTCTTCCAGATGTTCTCAGCTCTGTTTGTGAGTTGAATCCCCTGCACAGGATGAGTCTCTGCTCATCTGGAAAGTGGTTATAGTTGATCCTGTGCTTTTTAGCTTCTTTTTTTTAATCTAAATATGGAAAAAATACAATGACCCTGCATAACAAGAAGAGGGCAGATGTGCAGTAACAGAAGCCTTTCCCTTTATGCTGGAATCTGATGTGGGCTGTGGGAAGTGATGGTGCATGAGGTGGAAGCACAGAGGAATGTCCCTGTGCAGCATCCCCCTCCCAGGGGCAGAGGGAGCCTCCGCTGTCCAGCTGGGATCTGCCTCCTTGACCTGAACTTGGCGTTGCCCTCTTGATTGGCTGTTTCTGCTCTGCCTAAAAGCTGGTGCTGAATTCCTGATGTGTGGCCTCAAAACCAGGCATGGACTTCTCTGAAGATTGAGACCTGCTTTCTTCCTCCTGGAAAGGCCTTTCTCAGCTGATAAAACATCATGGGTGTACCCTGCAGTATGAGAATAAGGAAATCCAGGGTTTGTGGAATTCTGATGTTTTCCATGACTGCACAAGGTTATGACATGCTAAAATTAAGGCGGATGGGTGGTGGTAGGGAAGGGACTTGTTATGCTGAGGGGGCTGAAGTCTGATCATTTCTGCCTCTTGTTATTGGAGGTGCCACACAGTACAATCCAGGGAAGCCTTCAAGCTTCTGAGGATGCTCCTTCTAACCGGGGAGCGCAGCCTGTCCTCAGCCAAACCTGCCTGATGCTGCAGCTTCACGAGACACCCCAAAGAGAATCTGCCACCAGAACTAGGACAGAGAGCAGGGAGGGATTGTGCAAGTGTCCTTCTGTGCTTCGTCCCACTCCCATGAGGTGTTTCTGCTGCCTACCCACTCGTGTGAAGAAGTGACAGCATATGAAGCTCTTGGCCTTCAGAAATGTTGTCTGGGGCTCTTCCTTCAGAGCCCTTTCTGGGAAGGACTCTGGATAATTCACTTCTGACCTTTTTAAACTCCCCATATGGAGTGGTATTTTTTACCTCTTTTGTTTTATTTTTCTTTTCTTCTCTTCCATGGCTTAAAGTGTTAATTCTGCCCATTGAAATGTGATTTTATTGAGCAACATGAGCTGGAGGCGGAATCTTCACTGCCACCAGAACCCAAATGGTAAATAGGCTCTTTCTCTAATTTGTGGGATGTGCTATAACTCAGTTTGAATGTTGAAAGGAAATGGGCCTCCAGGGGAGTCTGGAGCTCTGTTCATTCAACTTCTAATTAAAGTTTTCCCCTCTCAAGTTTCATTTTATTTTCCAGGGCTTTTGCTCCATGGTGATTATTAACATGTGTCCCATGGCCAGGAAATCATTATACCCTTCCCCAAGCCAGTCTTTTGGAGATCCCTCCTGCTGCAGACCAAGTCGCCTGAAACTCCATCTCCGAAATGATCTGATGGCCGGGGCAGGTAGAAACTAGCTGCGCCCTGCGGCTCCCCAGCGCTTTCCTGCAGCAAGCTCGTGAGCTTTTCCAGTGCAGTTTGATCAAATGTTGCTGTCTGGCAGAGAGGATCCAGTCCAGGATTTCTTCCAGCCTATTCTTCATGTTTCAAGAGCCCAGGCTAACTCTGGCTTCCTATTCCAACTCCTGCAGGCTTATCTTTTTTGGGGCAGGAATTGTTAGTACAGTTTATCTTACTTGCTGCAAGTCCTCCCTCAGCTGAGACATGTTCTCTGGTGCCGGGATCTTTTTTTTTCCCTCTCTCCCTCTTTTTTACATTTTCTTCTTGTTTTTCTTTTTAAATGTGTAAAGTGAAGAGTTCCTCTTCCCCCCTCTCCCTTTCCACTCCAAAGAACCAACCTCCAGTGAACCGCTGGAGCTGTTGCTGCTGTGCCAGAAGGGAGAGTGAACCTGTGCCTGCATGTGTTTATGTATAAAATAGATACCAAAATGTCAATGAACAGCAGGAAAAGTTCTGGGAGACCATCTTACTACTATCGACTGCTCCGGAGGTCACGACTGCAGAGACAGCGAAGCAGATCCCGGAGCCGGAACAGGCCGCTTAGTAGGGGTAATTGCAACACCCGTTCTCTTCCATTGCCACTGCAAAGACATAGGTGCTGTTGCTTCGTTATTGTAGATAAGAATGTCCGGGGTGAGGATGTGTAAATGTACCTCTGCGCTGCGTTGAGCTTCACAGGACAGTGCTCATGTCGGCTGCAGGGGAGGGAGGACTGTTTGATTTAAAGGGCTTAGCTGGGGGAGTCAGGCTTGGGCTGTTCCTTGTGGTGCCTCTAACACCTTGTTTAGCTGTAACTAACCTGGGCCTTTCACTTACTCATGGTTCTTCTTGTTTCTCCATGCATTAAGGTAACTACTTCAGTAATTAACGTGTGTAACTTATATTAGGGTAACTACAATTAAGGTAACTACTTTTTTGGGCTGTTTGGAGGCCTAACTGATGGTGGTAGAGGTGTGAAAATCCTTCATTAAGAGGTGGTATCTATCTGCAAAGATGTGTTGCTGGAGCTTCTTGTTCCTCCTGTGCTGAGCATCACCAGGGGTTTTGGGATTACAAAGCTGAGTGCAGTTTAGGGGTTGGATTTTCAAAAGAGCCTGAAGATTGTGCTCCAGAGGCGCTGCAGAAACCTGGGGGACTTGTATTCCCAAATCACTTTGCGCTTTTAAAACCCCTGCTCTAAAAGGGCCTATTTGTCCTCATCAGCAGGAGTGAGGTCCAGGGAGTAATGTTTCTTTAGGGCATACTCACTCATGCAGCCCATTTATTCTACCTGACCCAGTTGCATTTCAAAAATCAGCTTTTCTGCCTTTCTCTTCCAGTGTGAAAGAAACGTTTACTGATGCTTATGCTTGTCCTTGGAGCAGGCAAAGGGGTGGGAGGCTGCGGGTCACTTTGCTGCTGAACTGTCTTTCGGAAAGGAGGGGAGAGGTTTGTGTTCGGCCTCTAGTGGGACAGTCCGGTCCCATTTGGAATGCCTGCTGCTTAATCGAAGCCATCAATTGAAAAGGACCTTTTATTGTTAGTGTGTGAGGAAAAAGCCATAATGAAAAGCAGCACTGCATCATCAGGTGTTTGTGCAGACCCAGTTAATCACTGGAGTTCATCCTCCTTTATGAAGCAGGTTCTGAAGTAGACTCTAGCGCTACAAGATTTAGCTCAGTGCAGTGTCCTCTTTCTGCTTTTCCTGGCATTCAGGACTTTTTAAAGGATTTTGAATCATCGCTGAGAAAACAATAGGAAGCTGAATCAGTCCCTGTGCTCCCGCTTTTCCTTTGAGCACACAGTGGTTTTCTTTCCATGGTTTGGTTTTGTTTTGCCTACCAAGGAGGAGTGTTTGTCAACTCCAGAGCATGTAACAGTTCCTCTTCCTCCTTCATGCTGCTCAAACCCAAATATTTTGCTGTCATTTCAGTTACTGTGACAAACTAAATGTGTGAGTTTCATTTAGGTAACCCATTATGAACTTAATGGCATGATATGTTATGAACACAAGGAATATAGAGGCGGTTTGATGGAAGTGGAATTCAGCCCTAATGTCTGTAAGGAATTGGATTTGAACCAATGGAAATCTTCTTGCTGTTGATCTCTCCCTGGGTATTTGGTGTTTGTCATACGTTGTCGCTCGGATTCCTGCCTGCTGGAAAACCCAGCACTACTTGAGCTCTTCTTGTCTGTAGATCTTACAGGGATTTGGAAACCTGCTAAGAGTTTTCTCAATTTTTGGCATGCTTTGGTAAGAGATGCAAGGTGTCACAGAGCAAGGCCATGCACTGGGGCTGCGGTGGGCTCAGTTCAGAACCTGGAGTCATTTCCTTGGCTCCTGTGCCTTGGCTGCCAGTCTGGACAGTGAGAAGGGAGTGCCAGGTACATCAAAGGAGATGCTTCCTTGGCAGTTTTGGTCCCACTGAAGGTTAGTGAGCAGGAGGCTGTTGGGGTGTGGGAGCTATGGAGAATGCAGGAGTCAGAATGTGGTTTGAGGGGTTTTTTATGTAATGTTAATTTCCAAAACCTACACATCTGGGTGAAGGAAGGAGCTGAGGGGCCCATGAATGCTGATGTGCAGCGGGATCCGCAGTACTCAGACATCAGCAGTCCTTAGCAGGGGGTCACCAGAAACTCGTTGGAGTTGTTTCACAGGAACTGGCGATGCTCTGGTTGCCATATGTGTGTTTCCCAGACATCCTCTGGGCAGCTTTTTGCTCTCTACAGACTCCAGACCCTTTGCCAGGATCCCCAGGCAGCCCAGGTAGCCCACGACCCTTGCTGGAGGAGCAGCAGCACCTGGAAGTTGAGCTTTTCCACGGTATGTAGGGTTATCAGCATGCTTGTGGAGAACGTTACCCATTTACCAGCCTGGAGGAGGTCTCTGCTGGCACGAAACCCCCTCTCCCCATCTGGAATCATTCACTGCTCTGCATCAGCCCTGGATGATAAATCCCTGCTGCCGGCGCTGGCAGTGGAGCGCCCAGGAGCTGCAGGTGCTGCCATCTGCTGCCAGCAGGCTCCGGGCTGCTCTGGGTCAGAGAGCTGCTTTCCACCCTCTCTAGTCTGTGTCAGTCTCTTTGCATACCGAAGAGGTTGGGTTTAAAAGCCTACATTTATACATTGGTATTTCCCCCTATGCCTCCCTGAGTGGGCAATGCCACCGATCAACTCACCCTACTGACCAGCTGGCTCCCTGAGGGCCCTCTGTGGAACACAGCCTGCCCAGGACCAACATCCCACCTCAGGCTGGGTTACAGCTCGCACAGCCACAGCACGGTCACAGGCTGCTGCAGCTGGGTCTGACTTTGGGAAACAGGGCTTGCTTCCTGAGGTAGAAAGGCTTCAGGGATAGCTGCTCCCTCAGGAGAGCTCTGCTGAGCACATCAGATAGGCAACGTGAACAGAATGTGCATTTTCTATGCAAGTATCCAAGGCGAGTGGGGATTGCTTTCTGCCGGGGCTCCAGATGCAGACAGTCTGCTGTGGCATGCAGGAAAAGGTATAGGACTGATCTCTTCACAATGACAGCCAGCTTATGTGATGGTTCATGTGGTGGTACTCTCTATTCCAGAGCTCTCCGCTTAGCCCTGGTGCTTTTAACATGCACTGCATGTTTCAGTATGTTTGCCAGTCTGTCCCTGTGGGAGGCCTGGAGGTAGAATAGTGGAAGACCCAGTGGAAGTGATGGGGAGGGTGAACTGGACCAGAAGAGGACAGCATGCTGTCAGGAGCCTCATGGGGTCATGCCTCCAGTGTGTTGTTTGACAGTGGATAAACGAGAGACGTTTAACCCCACTGTTCATCTTTGTTAGTGATGATAATGTCTGAAATCTCCTGGCTCTGCTCTCCACAGGGATTCAGGACATGCTGCAGGTACGCACTAGTTAGTTAAAAACCTTAACTGCAGAAACCCCATCTCCTCCATGGACCATCTGTTCAGCTCAGAGACGTGTGTAACTATATGAGGAATCATGGCAGTAATTATGATTACTACCAGGTGATCCATCTAATGTACTGGAAGGTACTTGGGAGGCAGAGAGGGTAGAAGGAGAATTGTCAGTAAAAGCAACACCTGCTCCTGCCTGCAGTACTCTGTGGCTTTCTTCATGGTATCTCTGCTGCTACTTAATTATGGCCTTAATGAAGGAATGGGGATCAGCAGCATGTGCTCAGTTTGCTCATAGAAACTACTCATGGATGCTCCATTCACAGGTTCATATCTGAGCAGATGCAGTTTTGGCTTCAGGTCTTTCTTCTGTGAAACTCTGCGGGTAATCAGCTGTCATCAAAGCTCTGAGAATTGGAGAACATTTGGAGTTCCTGATCTTGAAGGTTTGGTGTTCCTGATACTTTTGGCTCTGTCAGCTCCTTGGACAGAAATGTCTTGCTCTAAGTTCTGTTTATCACAGATGCTTTTCAAGGTGTTCTATAAAAAGGATTTTTATTAAACAGGCTTTCTTCTTTTCCTTTTGATGGCTGCTGTGAAGAGAAAACCAACTGATCTTCAGCGGAGCTCAGTATTTTAGCACACCAAACACTGAGAGCTCGGAGGCGAAGGTCAGATTGGTTTTCTCTCAGCTCAGGCTATTCAGATACACATCTCTGGAAAACAGCTGGAATTTTGTCTTTCTCTCTATTTGATGAAATCAAAACCTTCAAAGTGCTAAATGAGAGATCAGCTTATACCCAAATAGCCAATGCCTTAGAGGTTAAGGCACTCGCTTGGGATGGGGGGAGCAGAGACTTGAAAATTGTCCCAGCATGTAACAGAATGTTGTAACAACAAAGGAGGGTTTATTAGATTTAAAGTGAACTGAAATTTCACGTTTCACTCTGATCTGTCCCAGCTGAAAAGCTGTTTTGTAGCATGTTAACAAATGTGATGTTCAACAAGAAATGCCACGTGGAACTTCTCCCCTTCACCTCTGCAGGCTCAACTGAATTGGATCTCATGAGGGAAGGATCTCTCTCATTCTGATTAGAAATTTTTCCCTTACTGAAAATTCCCACTTTATTGTTAAGTAAGATTCAAGGTTAAGTAATTCATTCATTCCCAATACAGTACTTTGTTCTTTCATAGCCCACTATTAGCTTTCCCTTGAATTACACGTAGCTCCATGCCTTTCAGATGCTGGCAAACAGGGATGTTTCAGTATGTGTCTTCTGTTTGCACTCACTCTAAATGAGGTTTAGCTTAGATATCTCTAGCCATGGTAGGGCCTGGGTGTTGGAATCCCTGCATCATCCCCAAACCTATCGTTCCTGAGAGCTCAGCAGTGACCCGATCTGTGTCTCAGAAGAACAGTGCCATAATCAACTAATGAATAAATAAGCAAATAAGTTATTTATCATGTGCTGTCCCAACAGAACACCTCCCCACACTTACGGTGCCTTTGTCTCTCTGACAGCCCCCCCATGGGCTGCTCTGCTCGTCCATCTTCTGGTCACAAGCCTTGGCAGGCAGCACCAGGGTCATTTCAAACTTAGAATTACACTTCCCAGTCTTCATTTGTCTTTCACTTCTGTTTAAGTTGCAAGTTTTAAGTTACTCACTTTAGTAGCCAATCAGTAGTACAATCATATAGTGCTATGTTATATGGCCTTATGTTCTGCATAGCCAAAGGGGTACCTGCTTGTGAGATTTCTTGAAGAATCCAAATCCTATGCCTTAGAATACCTATAAGAGTTATTAAAAATACTGCATAAAAGTGTTTTTCATTTGAGGGCTGAGAGCAGCAAGCGAAGAGTCCAATCCTAAGTGTGAGTGATAGGGTTTTCTTTTTCCAAGGGTGGTGTCTTTTAAATGCCAGGAAAAGGAAAGCTTCCTGCTTCAGTGTTTAATGACCATCGCTTTGTTTTTCCAGTCTCTTTAGTGGCATTTTCTCTTTGCACTCGATTTCTATTTGAACTCTTGCAGTTTTTCATTGAATTTTAACAGTGTGCCTGACAGATGCCCATAGAAAAGATATGCAAAATGTTTTAAGCTGTGCTCTTTGTAGGAACTATTCTGTGGCAGCCGTGCTATTCTTAGCACCAGTGCTCCAGCTGAGAATGTGCCACATTTGTTCAGTGCTTAATTGTCTAATAAAAATCTCCACTAAATCTAATAGCTTTCATGATGGAAGAAGTCTTAGAATCATAGAATCATGGAATGGTTGGCTTGGAAGGGACCTTAAAGCTCATCCAGTTCCAGCCCCTGCCACAGGCAGGGGCACCTTCCAGTAGAGCAGCTTGCTCCAAACCCCATCCGACATGGCAACTGTTCTTGTATTGTTTTGTATTTTCTTTAGGATGTTTCTTAGAGCTGCAAATACTTGGTGGAATTGTGAGGTAGATCCATTCTTGTTTAGTGTGGTGGCCAGGGATAACCTGCAGGAGGTCCTGGGATGCTCAGTGACAGTCATGGCACAAGCTCCAGCAGCTCACTCTTTATCCCTAAAGCTTTCCTTTTGCCCCAAGGTAAGAGGAGGAGTTTTGACTCCCATGTTCTTTGAAATCATGACCATAACCCCATGCCTCAACGTTCATTGTCCCAGCAGATGCATCTTTTGGAGATAACTAGATGTTACCTCAGTCTTGATGGCACTGTGAGCTTTGTCAGTGCTGCCTAAGAGTAACTCAGGGAAATCACTATCTAAGGAACAGCTTATTTAATGCTGTGACAGAGATTTGGAAGTTGTACCAGCAGCTTTCAGGCAGTTTGAAGATTGACTCGTGTCTCTCTGTGCTCACCTTTCATTTTATCTCTATTTTAAGGCCTTTTCTTCTAGTAGTAACCTCACATTCCCTTAACGGTGTTGCTAAGAGGGGCTGATTGCTCTGAAAGGGAGTAAGTAGCAGAGCTGCTCCCAAGTAATGCAGCATGAGTTTTTATCTAAAAGCCATGGGTAATAAATGAGAAGGAGGTTAAAAACCCTGGTCTGAGTCCAACATGGAATTGCTTCCAAAAGCATGCTTAGAGGGGCTCCAGCAGCCTGTTCATGATCGCTTATGTATTAGAGTAAGTTTGTCTCCTTACAGCTGTGGCAATCCAAACAATTTAGACACAGATCTGCCTTTTAAAGCTTTTAAACCTATATTTCCCTTGAAGGTCTTCCAGTGTGCCACTAATCCCTTAAGTTATTGCACTGAAAGCGCTCTATAATCCTTTAATTTACTCTGCTCTCAATGGAGTCAGGAATGAGTTGGGCCACCTCCCATACTTGGGCATTATCAGTTTTGCTTTTTTCAGCTCAGGCACTGGCTGGGGGTAGTTTGCTTTCCTTTTAAACACTGCAGAGAGTATTTTCAATGTAGATATGAATTGCTTGTGTGTTTATGTACATGCATCTTAAAAAAGGTTCACAAACCCCAGAACTCACTGACCCCTTTCACTGTTAGTGCAGCCTTGGGGCCAGGCTTGCCAAGGTTTCCACAGGCCCCTTTGGAAATCAGCAACTGTAAACCTTGATGGCTTTTTGGAACCTGGGAATTCAGGCACTGTATGGAGCTGGTGAGGGTCAAGAAACAGCATCAGCCACAGGGGATTTCTCTCCAGCCTCATGTCCCGGACCTGCAGGAGACAAAGCTCCTCACCGAAATGACTCTGGCAGTGCTGAAGGTAAAGCTTTGTGGTGATGAGTAACTCCTGGCAAGTGCTCGAGTTGGTTTTAATGAGCAGAAAGACTACAAAAGGCTGTCTGGAGCAGCACATGGCTTGTCTGAATTTGGAAGGTGTGTCCTGACCATTGCTTCTTGCCTGCATAAGGGACACTTGGAATTACTGTAGGTTGTTCTTGAGAGCTAGGCTGAGATTTCTGACCTGCTCTCGGAGGCTGCTCACATTACTTCAGAAGTTCACTTTCAGTTGAGCATTAAAACGTTCACTTTGGGTAAAAACATGCCCTGCAATTGTATAGGCTTTGAGAAACATTGACAAGATAAAGACAGTCAAAGTTTTTCTTCATTAACATTTACACTGAAAGAGGAATCCTCAGATGCTGAGCACTTGATGTTTCTTTTTGAAGCAGCCAATTTATTTGAAGTGCAAGTTTCCTTTGTACATTATGTGCTCACATTTTTGATTTCTTGCTGTACTTCTGCACCAGTGAATTTCTTGTGGAGTCAGAGATCAAGCCTGGGCTTGTTCTGAAGTACCCAAATGTGGTAATAGGTGGACTGCTGTAAAATTTGGCATCTGGAGTTAAATTACAGGATGCTTCTTAAGCTTCTTGGTTACCATGGTTACAAGTAATAGTCATCCTTCATGATTAAGCAGTGTCCATGGTAACCAAACGAGCAAGTTTTAAATGAAAGATATTTTCCCTTTACATTTTTAGCCGTCAAAGGTTAACAGTTATTACCTTCATACCTTTAGATGGGAACAGATTTTGATCTGGCTGCCATAGTTAAAGTGAGAACATTTGGCGTTCATTTACGTAACTTTGCTTCTAAAACCAGCTGAATCTGGGGTGACCACCAAAATCAAGTTTCTGAGAGGGGCGCAATGCACTGATCTCCCCAGGAAGAGCCAGTGTGGTTCCCAATGTGTATTGAATCGTCCTGCAGCATTGGGCGTGCTGCTGAGCAGCTTACAGAGCATATAGCTCCTGGAGGGACTGGTTCAGTAGTGCAGGAAGCAATCCTGACACATACCCTGGGTCTTTCTAGGATGGAAACCACAAGTGCTGGGGTTAGTGTAGGTAAGAACAACCTCCTGCTCCCTCCACTTCAAAAATAGGCTGGAAGATGTACAAATGCACATAGCCCCGGTAGATCCCTTGATGTACTGCACATGTAGGTAGACTGAATAAAGCATGGCAGCACCATCGCAAACCAGCACAATTGCTGTGAGTTGGTTGCACAAATCAATGTAACACTTTGAATGGTGGTTTCTGTATGTCCATCTGTGGCACGCTGTTATTTATATGAAATAAGAAACCATGGCTACTTTTAGTGTTTTCTCTACCATCTCTTCCATTGGCACTGAGGATGTTTGCTTGAAAACTAAAAGCTGATACCTGCAAGTATTCTCAGAGTGTGCATGTGTAAGAGAAGAAGAAATACCCACCCACCCCCAAAGGAAGGAGAAGTCTGAGTCACAGTAAATTAGGATTTCTAGTTCACAATTAGAAATACTGGAATGTGAAACGATTGCTGAGAGAGTCGAGTCTGGCTGGAAGGGAGATGTGTGAGGAGCAGCAGTGAGGAGTGCAGGGTGCGATGTCAGCAGCACTCTGGGCATGCAGGCACGTAGAGAGATGCTGATGTGTTGCAGATGTGCTGTGTCCTCACATACCTGCCTGGGCTTGCTCTCCCTATCACTGCTGCTTTTTAATACTGTCTTCTAATTGCTTCATCAGGAGAGATCCTGTATTTTGTCCAGTAGCTACCAACACTTTCTGCTATGCAGTCAGTTAAAACCCAGTCCTCTTCTGGAAGTGTTTCCAAAGAAACTGAATCCTAAACAGCCAATGTTAAATCCCAACCTTCTGCTTTCTTGAACAGTATTAAAGTTCCTTCAGTGGTAAGGCAGTCTAGCTTGGATTAATTGGCTCTGGGCATTAAGACTCTTTCAGGCTGCTGCAAAAGCTGCATGTACTATGTGAATTTCAACTCTTAGTGTTTGGTCTATTATGCAGATGGATGTGAATGGAGATATGTATGTGACCCCATTTATCTCTCTAATGAAGTGCCATCAATAGGACATCTGTTTCTTTGCTGTAGAAGATGAAACCTCTGATGAATCATGCTTATAAATGAAATATTTATTTATTTCATTTGCATTCTGCCAGTACAGACCTGTTAGAGCAGCCACCATCATGCATGAATGGAGACATGGCCTGGTATTAAACAGCACACAGTGTTCGTTTACACCGGGCTGCTGCTTCACCCCAAAGTAAACTGTTGTGAAGCTGTTGTAGTTCACCTGCCCATGTCAGCTGTGAAGAAAAGCTCCAGACCAAAGAGAACACATTCACAATGAAACAAACCTCACTGATGGGAGACACCAACACTGCTGCGATCTGGGTGCAGCTCCTGTCTCGGGTTGTGCAGTGGCACTATGGGCCACTGTACTGTTTAGTTGTCTCTGCAACTGGAAGAAAAGAGAGCCAACGTGCTGCTGTCCTTGTGAGATTTGCACCTCCCTTTGCAGTCCCACGGGAGGCCTGGCAGGACCAGTGCCTGATGTGCTGGGGTCACTGGGAGAGACCTGGCTGCAGAGGGACCCATCTGTGCTCCAGCGATCCCGCTGCAGGGACCCTGTGAGCTTAGCCAAAGGCTGTGTGATATCTGTGGGCTCCACCACCACGTGCTGGTGGCCACATTGTGTGCACGCAGCAGGCCACAGGGGCTCCTGGCAGCCTCCAGTGGGAGAGGGTTATATTGTCCATGCCCCATGTCCATGCCAGAGGTGACAGAGAGGGGAGCAGTTTGTCCCCTGCCTTGGCCTGTCCCTGTGAGCTAATGCAGTGCTGCAAGAGAGCAGCCCAGTAACAGCGTTGAATCTTTGCAGAAATGTTAAGCATGATGGATGAGCCTAATTTAAATCTCCCCAGAGCTCACTTCTTGTTCTTCAGACTCCTTGTTGCTTGTCTTTATCATCGCATAGGAAGAAGCTGATGTTCCTTCGCTTCATCATCCTTTCCAGTTTAACCAGGGTATTAGCAGTCTCCATGATCCGGTCCCCAACCAGGCTGGAACTTCAGCTTCCTCTGATGTATTTTTTAAGCCTGTGCTTGATTTCAACTTCACCCTGGAGAAAAGGCTCCTAATGCTACGCCATTAGCAAAAGATGAATTTGTTCTCCAGACAGCATCCAAAGAAAGATAAATTATATATTTTATTTCAGAGACTGATAAAGGCTAAAAATACCAAATATATCCATATATAATTAAGAAATACCAGGCAGTAAAATGGAGTTTGTAGTAACGGCTGCTCAATCAGCACGATTTGCTATGTACTGTTAGGAAGGGGGGTGATTTTCCGAGTGCCTGATATTCTGTCCCTGGCACCAGGTCTGGGCACCTGCAGCTCTGCCTTCCTTTTGGACAAGGATCTGATCTGTTTCTTCAGTTTTTCAGGTCTGAGAAGTCAGTGTGTGCATATTCATCCTCCTCATGCTGAGAATTAGCTAAGCTTTCCCATTTGTGCTATTTTCTTCTCTCCTTTCATTTTTGCCCTCAGAGTAGTTTTTTTCTTGACAAATACATCTAATCTGTCTCCTCAGGTAAACAGTATGTTCCCCATCAGCCTCTCTGAGGGTAGAATTGCCCTAGAGACCTCTCCCCAAGCCACAGAACAAATGCCATGCCCAGACAGAGCAGCGTCTCAGTGGAGATGTGAACTCCACAGCAGTGAAAGGTGTGGAGCAGCAGGGAGAAGAACAGGGGAGGCCCTCTTAGGTACCAGCGATGCTGAAGGTCAACTAAACAAGCGGATGAACAACACCAAGAGAAATCCCACCCCTCTGCTCTGTCTCAGAGGCAGGTTTCCAGCAAGCACTGCAGGTCTGCGCATCTCATTTATCCTGCTGGGTCAGTTCTTTGGGGTAGGGCGGCCAGCAAAGGGGCTTCAGCTCCCTCTAGTGAGGCAGCTGGATCTGTGCTGTGTAAGAACAGCGTTCTCTTCCCCCAGCTCCTGGGCGAGAGTAGAAACTCAGCTTATTCCAGCTTTGAAGGTTGGGAGGTCTACCTGAGCTGTCCGGGAGGGAAGAGGCTGCAGCCCTGGGCAGCCAAAGCCCACAGAAAGGCAAGAGCAAAGGACTGAAGTCCCTTTGCATGCATCAAACAGCGCCTCAATGTGCTGCTGGGGAAAGGATTATCTTCCTAGGTAATATTAGAGAAGACAGAGGAATAGAAACGTATCAAGTACACTGAAAAATAGCACAGCTGTTTTCAGTGCTAGATTCAAGAGCCATTAATAGCACTTGCACAGGAGCACTTTGAGGAATATTAAATACTACAGAGCCCACAATATCCAGGAACCTGACACAGAGATGAGATGAGATCCATTAAAGTGCACAGTGTGCTATGGCAAAGGTCAATGTCACTTCAAATCATTATTTAACAAAGGAAAAGCTCTTCTTCCAGAAGATCTTAGTCCCTCTTTGAGAGAAGATGTCATCATTTTTAGCTGATGGGATGATGTGCCTGAGAGTTGAATTGTTTCCTGCTTTCCAGCCACTTCGAATAAGGCTCTTCAGTTCATACAACTGTCCCAGTCACCATCCTTGTGGCTGCAGAGGATTGCATGGCTCTGAGTGGTGCTTCAGGGGCCTTCTATGCTTTCAGGCAGGGACACAGTTGACTCAGAGGTTTCATTCCCCCTGCTCAGCTGAATATAGTGGTTTTGTAACACTTCAGACTTTTGTGAGGGCAACAGAGGTAAAGGCAAGAAGCTGGAGCTGTTTGGATTAGTCACTGTGGCATTCAACCGGCCTCTAATTGTTTAATTCTAAATGTTTTGTGCCTGAGTGTAGCACAAAAGGCAAGTAATGCTCTCAGTTTGGTTTGTATGTAAATGCTCAGATAAGTGAGAGTATTTTATTTTAACAAGCTATAGTTCTGTAAACAGCATCCTCAATTGTCTGAAAGCATGGTGAGAGCATGAGAAAATGTGGCACTATTTCTGCTTAGAGCTTTAAATGACTGGGGAGTAAATCACTGAACCTGCTGCAGCCGAGCTGCGGGGACAGCCGGGGATTGCTCTGCTCTCTCCAAGTGTAGTTAAGCCAAGATGCACAATAATTGTATTCTGACACAGAAGTGGTGATACAAACTGTTATAGCCCCGAGGACACCCCTCTGAGCCTTCATTAACTTTGCTTTGAGATGAGTCTGGCTTTTCCGAGGGCACCGTTACCTGCCCTAAACCTCTGCTTCACAACCAGTTTCATTTAAAAGTCGATTTGATGGCCTAATAAAGGTTTGACTTTTAACTAGTTTCATGTGGCATAATGGTTCTAATATTGCTGTAGGGGATCAACTGGAATTCACTCAGAGATCACCAGGGCATTGGGCAATACTTTCCCATCAACAGTTCTCCAGGTAATTGAACATTGAAACTGTTCAATTGAAACTGGATTTCCAGCCCAGCTGACAGGAGCAGGAGAGGTTAGTGGAGGCTTCATAACCCGCCAGGCTCATAATGAACCTTTGTGCATTGGAAATCGGGCATTTTGACATCTCTGCTCTCACCCCCGCAATGCCTCATGAAGGGGGAAAGTTGGCTCAACTCAGTATTTGTTATTTTCAGTCATCATTTATTCCCAGGGTAATATTGCACTTTCAAACAACACCATTATTCTAACAGCAGCTTCTAAATACCCCCTTGGATTCAGATTAAAGATCCATCTTTCCTGCTGGTCTCAGGTGGCCACCTGAAGCTGTCTGAAATGTAGATTTTCCTGCAGCCTCTCTTGAGTATTTGGAATCACACAGACCTTGTAAATACCTGCTCTCCAGGGACTGCTTTTAATTCATAAGTGCTACTGCGAGCCCTGTTAAATCACTGCTGTCACTGTGTGCCTCCTCCTCTCCTCTGTTGGGTTTGTAGTAAGGAGTCATTAGATAATGCAAAAATTAGAGGAATAACACCTAAATTCATTAAGCAATAAAATTAATGCTCCGAGTGTGATTGTGTGAGCAGGAGACCGGTAATTCCTGTTCCCTATGGTTTCACAGAAACTCCACCCTGGCAGGCTCGGAGATGTCGAGCACTAACCCGGTGCACGGGGCAGGACAGGGAGGAGCACCACTCCATTGGCAGATCACTGCTGAGCTCCGGAGCCAGCCTCACCTCTCCCAGGGCTCCTGCAGGATCCTCTCCACCAGCTGTGGGCTGTGATGAGCTCTTAGTGTTGTGCATTACCTCCAGACGTTCTGGGGAAGTCTTGTCCTCTAAAGTTTCCTTTCCGTAAAGCACGTCCCTGTGCCACGGGGCAGGGACCTGGCCTCCCGCCGTGCGTCCCCAGCTGCTGGCCTGTCCAGCATTCCGGTCATACTTCTCTTTGTTGCTGCCTCTGATGAAGTCATCATCTCTACTTCTCTTATTCCTGGCTGGCTCCGAGTGCCATGGCATGTGTGTTGCTGACAAGCACGGCTTCCTTTTGGTGAGTTGAGGGAGATGCTTTCTCGTTGCTAACTTCTCTTGTTCAGATCTGTACCTCCTTTTCTTGGCTGGAGTTGGAACAGTTTCGTAGCAGAAAATCAACTTGGTGGGAAGTGCCTGCTTGTTAGTTATTCCTTCCAGCTGGTTCTCTTTGCTTTTGTTCATACTGCCTCTTCCACATGGTGATCCCTGGAATTGTGTGTGAGAGGAGAGCAGGAGAGGGGGAGAGTGTGAAGTAAGTTGAACAAACAGGAGTTAATGTAATTCATTGCCACTAATGAGAGCGTAATCCTGATGATCTTTTGGACTAGCTGTGATTCACAAGAGCAGGTAATGCAAATGTAAAGCGTCTCACTTGCTAAGTGCAAAGTAAACAGTAGTAATGCTTGTTTGTGTGTTTGTTACACAGGATGACCTGCTCTATAGCAGTGTTGGGGAAGTTGCAAGAAGGAAGGCAGTGATGCTGAGTGGGTTAAACAAGAGCTTTGGTGCCAGGAGCTCCTCACAGGCTGTTCTGCTGTGATGGCCTGGGAGCCTTGGGGCTGCTCTGTAGCTATTCCACACCATGAAGAACGGGCATGAAGGAGCGCAGTGAGGATGAATTGTTCTGTCAGATCGGGTGCCATGAATTAGGTAACAAATCAAATGTGTTTCTCACCATACAGAGCCAGTTTCAGAAATGCTCACAAGCCCCACAAGGTGCTGCATTAAGGTGCTGTATTTGCAGTGCTGTGTGTCCTGGTGGTTTAAGAAAACATCCCGGTGCATTACAGCCCAAGCAGCTTTTGGACCCAGCTCTTTGTGGTGACTGGGGAGAGGTTTCAGAGGGTTCCTAACTTCAAGGAAGTTTCTCTCTGAAGATCTTATCCTGCGCTGGGGAAAAGCCAAACCATTGCAGCCTTCTGTAAATATTTGGGAGAGCAGAAAGCGCTTGGGTTGGTTTGTTCTTGCTTCTGGGACTGCGGGAGGTACATGAGCCCCAGCTCAGCGTGGGTCTGTGGCAGACACTGGACAGTGCTGCTTATGCAGAGGTTCAGAAGATGTTCATGAAAGAGAACTGGGAGGCTCCTCAGGGGCACGGTTCTGCAGTGGGGAAAGTCAAAGGGAGGGTGAGTGGAAATGCCCAGATAGCATTGGGCACACTTAGAGAAGTACAGGGAAAATGCTGTCAGGAAAACATTAAACCAGGAATTTCAGTCAGAACGGCCGTGGTGCTCCTCAGTGTGGTTTATGAGCCTTTTCCAGCCCAAATCTGAGTTTTTTAAGAGCTCCTAAAGGGCCAGGTAATATATTTATGTGGGTCTGTCTGATTCAACTGTCCATCAGCTTCTTATTGCTCCTCTGTATACAGCCCATCCTTTGTTTGGGTGTTGTGGGCTGGTGCAAGTGGCAGGGAATCGGGAAGCCATCCCTGTCTGTGGGCATTCGTTCCTGCGTGCTGGCATCTGCTGTGGGTGATGCAGCTTTCCACACTACACCCAAGGAATCCGTTTTCAGATCCGGTATTCCTGCACTATAATCCTCATTTAATAGACTGTTACTTCAGTGATTTTCAGGCCTCTGTGTCATAAAAGAAAGATTTGGAGGGTGTAAGTTCATAACAAGTTGAGGACTTTGGGAGAGCAAATAGTGTTCTTAGATACTGTGTGTCTGAGTCCTCAGATCAAATCTGATACAGAGCAAATAAATGGACAAATGAAGGTATAATCCCGGAATTTCTATGAGCCGAGGGACGGTATTAAGCTAACAGAGAAACTCACTGTCTAGTGAGGATGTTATCTGATAATTCTAAGTGCTTCTGGAAATGTCATTCTGTGGTGAGCTGCCTGTGGTAATTCTGTTCCTTGTTCTGGAATCCTTTATCTTGGGATACAAAGTGGATTGCAGATATTCATTAATGAAACCTTGCAGTGTTCCCATGGGGTTTACCAGGTTTTTATCAATTGTGAATCTCTTGAAGAGCATTAAAATGTCAAAGGGTCACACTGTAGTGTGGAGCAGAGGTAAGGGTAGGACCCTGGACTCTCTGTGCTATTGAAGGTGTGATGGGCTGCTGTAGAGTCTGTCCAGAAGCAGAGTTGAGGACAGGAGGAAGAAGCATCAGAGGCTGCGAGGAAAAGGCTGAAGTCAGATACTGAATCTGGTTTCAGGTCATCTGGTCCCATCTGCCCCAGAAGAGGGGAGGGAGGAAGCTCATTGTACCTGAAACCTTTGAGATAGGCTTGAACACACATTACTCTCTCCAGAAGATCACTTCCAGTGTATAACGTGTCAAGAGAAGACTTCTTCCAATGGCTAACCTAAATATCTTCTGCTGTGAATGGTTAGCCATTCTTTTTCAGCCTCTAGTGGCTATGGAGAGAGTCTTAATGGTTGCCTTACGGTGACCTGTTACATGGGGGCTTGTACGTAGCAGACATGGCTAATGCCCATCTCCAGGCAGAGTAACCTAGCCTAAGTCTTCTTTAACCCTGAGGAAGTAAAAAGGGCAGTTCAGACCTTCATATATTCATACTATTCGCTATGGAAAACTGTTCTGCTGTACCCTCCTGGTAGTTAGGAGTTACTCATTTACCTGTAAGCTATTTTTACTTCCCTTTAAAACAAACCTCTCCCCCCTCCCCACCCCAAATACCCACACCCAACCCTCCTGCTAGATATTTCTGGTTCCTTCTAAAGAGTTTTGTAATGTGTCTCTCCTGCAGAGATTCTGCTCTCCAGCGGTACCCACACTACTTGAACTAAGCTAAATGGAGGTTTGACTCCACTTGATGGACCATAAACTTCAGATCGATAGAGAACTTCAGGTTCTAGCAAAGCATTTGTTTTGGTCCGGCTCAAACTGATGTGTTTGCTGCTCTGCTTTGGGTATATATTAACAATGAAGTAAGAATTGAAGAGTACGGTTTGTGACTTTGGGGCAGTCAGATCCAGATACTGAAGAGCTCTGGACCATAACACACTCTCCCTTTCCCTGAGCTGTGTGGTGGGAGGAGGAAGCAGATTGGGACATCACTGGAAGTGACACCATGGTGCACTTTGCTCTGACAAACCACAGTGGTGCAAACCTATAGTGCTGTAACACCTGCATGGAGCACTGAGTACCTGCCCTGTGTGCTGAAGGCTTAAAGTGCTTTGGGTTGAAGAAGAAAGCTCCAGAACTGTGCTGTAGGCCCTGGGAAAGGCATTTCTTGCAGCTGCTTTTCACCTCAGCCCATGGTTCCTGTTTTCCAGCCATGTATATGAGAAATGCTTTCAACAGTGTTTATTTTTCTCGTCATTAGGAAAATGCAAAGCAGCTTCTTCAGTTGTTTTGTCATCTCCAACTCACTTTCAAGATGCTATAATCAAGTCGGGGTTTATGACAGTCCAAAAATAAAAGTGGCCACTGTTCAAAGGAATGGGGTGGGAGCCCAAGTGTGAAAGGAGCTGACGTGCAAAGGGTTTATTGCCTCCTTGAGGTTCAAAGAGCAGCCTTCTGCACAGAAAGTGGCCAAGACGTTAGAAGGCTTGTCTGGAAGTTGTGAAAGCCATTGTGAGCTGCTGGTTTTGGCTGTCTGGCTTTCACACAGGGTGCGTGGCTGCTGGTGAGGGATTATGGGCAGGATTTGCAAGCAAGGAAGGTGTCACTGAACACTTTGCTCAGTCCGTGGGTGGAATCTCAAAGTCTGTCCTTGTGGAATAGTTTAAGGTACGTCTCAGGAGCTGTTGAGTGGAATTGCAGGTATTAGTTGTTCCTTGCGGATCCTGGGTGATGGCAGTTTTGGCAAGGGGAGAGCCTCACTAAGGGGACAGCCCTCCTTGCCAAGACCTGATGGCAGCAAACTGCAGATTGCAGAGGCTCGGGATTGGCATGGTTTGAGAAAGAAGCTTGTTGCCAGGTCTGAGCACCACTGAATGGCAGCTTGGAAATCCATCTATTTTTATGACTTCCATGGTTCTTTCAAAGAGGGTTTGTGAACCAAGGAAGCACCAGCTTATAATACCGCTGCTGGCCTTAGCTAATATTGTTCTAAATCTTCTCAGTGTTAGGTACATTTGCTAATTTAGCCATTCCAGCTCCCTCCCTTCCTCACCTGCAGGGAAGGAGGTAAGTATCCACGTTTTATACGTTCATAAATGCAGGGTTTAATAATTTTTCTGAGTTACAAAGCAAATTGCTGCAGGAATTAGAGAGGCAACCTCAGCATCTTGTGCCTGTAACCCCATTAGCAGCTTCCCTTAGGAGTACCAAGTCCACAAGTGCACGGATCTCTACTTTGCATATAATTTTCACTCAGCTCAATCCGTTTTCTGTTTACCTATCTGCAGACTGGAAGGAATGATAATGCCATCCTGTCAGGCATTATCTGGAGCTTACAGTTGTATAAAAAATGCTAATTGTAGAAGGTGAGAGTCTTGCTGATTGAACGTTGTCTGTGGGAAACAGTGGGATTGTTGTGTTGCTCATTTGCAAGAGCATCTCCAAGGAAGAAGCTGTGTTTTGCATGGCCTGCTGGTGCTCCCGTGTTTGTAATTGTCCTTTGGTTTGTGTTCCATCCCCAGAGTCCCCCCCGGAGAGGTGCGGGCAGAGGCGCAGCATGCCCAGCGGGGTCACCGAGAAGAACCCCACCATGGAGCCTGCTGCCACAACGCCCTTCCGCGTCACGGTACGTGTCTGTCCCCATCCCAGGGGTTCAGGGGGGGTTGCTGGAAGAGAAGAGAGAGGTGGTGTGTGTGAAACAACTGGACAACTTACTTCACAGTAAACATGCTGCTGTTAGATGCTGCCGGCAGCAAGCAGCTGTAAAGTGTTTCTTGGTAAAGCAACAAGATTTGAATATGAATCTGGAACAGGTTTTGGTAAGTTGGAATACTTACCTGATGAGGTTCCCTTTGTGAATCCTAGGGTAGTGCAGTGTATTCCTGGATATATTTACTGGTCTGTAACTGTACAATATGTCTTCATACTCCTACAGAGAGTATTTTCTAATGTATCATCAGCCTGGACACATTTACAGTTAATGCAATAGAGTCTTGGGATGCTTTGTAATCAGCTGAAGTTACCAAGGTCTCTTGGGTAACATTTAGGGTAACCTCCTGTAACAGTAAGAGAGAAATCTAGTTAGAGCTTTAAAAACATAAGTCCAAGCATAAAGTACACACAGCTGGAGATGGCTCTTCCCAGTCTGAGAGACAGTCAAGGCAATCGGAAGCTCATGTTGTCAAGAGGAAAGTGTCTGCTGTATGTGTACAATAAGGTTGCACACAGGTATTTTTATTCAGAGAAGAGGCCTTGGAGGTGCTTTGCTGGATGTGGCTTTTCTCTGCAGGCCACACCTGCTTTCCTGGCTCAGGTACTCCATAACAAACCTGGATAGGTAGAACCAGAATTTCAAAGGGGAGACAATGGTGCAATCTAAAATAAACCTGAGCACACCCAGTTCACCTGAGAGCATTTGCACGGGTGAATGAATCATCAACAGCAGTTTGTTCAAGGAGTTTACTTTAGCTCTGTAAGCTCTGAAGTTTGTGCATGCCTCACGTTCTCTGTGGAGGTGAACTCTGTAGCCATGGTATACAAACACCTACCAAAAATATGAGAGTGTGGATTTTGGTACTGTCTTATTTGAATAGTGAGGTAATGAAAAAAGCGAGTGGATGGCAGGAGCTGAGTTCTGTGTTGAAGGAGTGGGTACAGTATGTGGCAAAGACTGAAGACAATGAAACAGAAAAACAGTGGGGTATGAGATGTATTGAAGCATTTGTTGCAGGGCTGTGTTTGCTTTTCTTCTCCTGGAGTGCGTGAAAGTTATTCTCTTAAGAGCTCCCTGTTCTAACAGGTCAAAGTGCAGAGGGGTCATCTTTTGGTTTGATTCCTCTTGTGGCATCACCTTTTTGCTAAGCAAGGTGCATCATCTTCAGTGCCAAGAGGGAAAATAATCGTTTTTCCTAACCCCCTTGGTCCACAAGCCATACACCCTCTGTCTGAATTGATTATCAGTTACATATGCTCCAAAACTCAGCATAGCAGCCAGACACACAGTAAGGCGACCTGAATAGGCTTCTGCTGCATGCTTTGCGTTTATGGCAACCTATCCATCTTAGTCAACGTGTATCATTGAACCTTAAACAATGTATTACTTGTTGATGAAAGAGGCAAAGAATGGAGGGAAAATCTGGATTCTTCACAAGACAGAGGATTTGGGAGTATTTTTCTTAGTGTACTTGTAGCCAGTGAAAATAAAATGCTGTTTATTCCTTTCCCAATGGCATATATCCTGCTTTGTGTTTTTAGAGATGTTAGTCCTGTCTTTAAGCAGGTTAGCTCTGAATAGTAAAACAGCCTATGTGGAATGTGGTTGCTTGCTTTGACTGGCTCTGTTATTCAGTATGGATAATGTTATTCACATGGATAATACATAGCATTTGTCTTCTGTGAGTTACAATCCACTATCATCTCATTTCTGTTCCTGCTCAGCCCTCTGAATGTTATTGCCATTAATATGAATGGCTTCATTACATACAGTTTTTATGGCTGCCCAGATTTCAGCAGATGTCTGACTTAAGAAATAAATTCTCCCTCACCTTCCTTCATTAACGAGAGGAACATTAGCAGTCAGTCCACTCCAGCCACTGGGAATAGTAATTAGTGCTTTAGTTTAGTGGTAATGGGATTATTACTTTGGAGCCTGCTGTTGTAGGTTTTGATGTCGTAAGCTTTTCATATTTTACAGCTGATTGTTCTTCCCTGACATCTCCATGCTTCTGCCTCTGAGCCTCCAAGGGACCAGTCAGCACAGGAGCCATTGGATTCAGCTATTTTGACAGTGTTGCACTCCCAGTTGCTTCGTATGGACTAGAAGAAACCTTTCTGGCTGCTGCATTAGTGCCTAGATCAGTAGATTTGGTGCCGGTCCATATAAAACTTCCATATAAGCAGGGAACTTCTGGTTCTAATGAATTTACTGTATCTCATACATTTATGGAAGAGATGCACATGTTTGCAGGAGAAATCTTCAGAGTTAAAAGGTGTTGTTGGGACCTGTCCTTGTCATGATTCCACCTCTTGAAGGAAGAGAACTAATAAGTGCTCCAGTAAAAGTGAATATCGAAGGACAGAAAAAGGAAGACAGAGGCTTGGCTTAGCAAGAGATGTCAGTTAAACAGTGCCTTCTTAGGCAGTCACCCAGAGTTGTGTGTGCTGAGAATGGGTATTTGGCAGGAGCTGATAATGCTCAAGAGCTGTAGACATCAGTGGAACCAAGGGCAAGTGCTGAACTCTTCTCCATGGCCACGGGACAATCAGTAGAGCCTCACTGGTGACTGACATTTTCCTTTCAAGAGAATATGGGGAAGCTTTTAGCCTCTCTGCATTGAATCCAAATAGCTTAAGGTGTGAGCTGGGTTAATCCTGAGGCGTGTGTTGTGTTTTATCAAACACAGGGACCAGAAGCTGAGAAACTCTGCTGGGTATTAATTAAATCCTCTTGTTCTGCCCACCTTGCAGGGGAATCAGAGCAAGGGTGGGATAGCTGGGACTTGCTGTGGGATGACTTCTCTCCCATCTCATTAGAGTACTGCCATCTATTGACTGCTTTTGTTAAAGCCTGATTTAATTTCTCTCTGCAAAGATCCCTGGCCCAGCAGAAGTCCAGATTGCCCAAGAACTTGTGCAACGACTTGGAATGAGAGATTGGATCATGAAACCAGAATGATTTCTTGCTGTTAGTCTATGTCACTGACTGTGCAAGGAGCATCCTTCCAAACAGAGAGCATTAACATGCAGTCTGAATGTTCTGAAGCAGCTTGAATGGCTCTCTGCCTTTCATACAGAGCTGTGTCTGAGGAAGCATCTGTGCACTCTCTTTTACCCTGAAATGCTGGATAGAGTTTAGGATTTCCTTCTTTCCAGACCTTTAATCTTCGTTCTAGTATCAATCAGTTGCTTTCCAGGGTCTCAGAAAACACTTCTGTGTTTCTTCTGGTGGAAGCCGCATTGGCTACAAAAACCCACCAGCAAAATAAAACCCAGACGCACCGCAGGCTCAGACTGTCCATTGATGGATGGTGCAAGCTGCATTGGAAGGACAGCAGTTCTGAGAGAAGATGCAGAGGCCAAACTCAATGGTATAAAGCCTCTTCACTAGCTCATCATCAGTCATGACAAGGAGCATCTCCTCATTCTGTCGTGTTCCTCCATTATCTGCTTCTTATCTGTTGTTGTGTACCTCAGTGTGATGTCTTGCTGCAGGAGCTGCCCTTTGTGGTTCAGTCCTTGTGCTGCTTTCAGGCCCTTCAATAATGAGGTTTTATAGTGGCAAAGAAATAGGAAATCATTCTAGGTTCTTTTTAGTTCTTCCCCTGCTTGGAATGTGAACTTGTTTTCCAGCAGCTTTTCTGCCTGTTTGGGTTGGGTACGCAGCAGAATTTACTGTGATACATTATAAGCTACTCTTCAGGCTTTCCTCCATCTCTCCTGTTTTTAATCCTTGGTAGATGCAGTATTAAATACTAATGACATACCAGCAAATGGAAACTCCTGGAGAGATGAAAGTGAGTGACCCTTTCGCACTCCTCTCCACTGAACATAATCCCAAATAATGGGATCCTGGTTCAAGCTGCTGTAGATAAGATAGTGAAGGATTTTTTCCCAAGTTTTTGCCTGCACGTAGTCCACACCATTTCCCTCTTTTATTCCCCCAGAATGGTCATAAAAATTGTATTATAATAGTTTTCCTTTAGAGAGTTTGTCTTCCTGCATTATGTGAAGAGCTGAATGATGCTTCCCTTGGTGTGATCACCCCATCTTTAATTGAAATGTAATTGTTTACTAAACCATTCCAACTCGAAGGGAAGATTACTATCATTTCATTCCCTGGCTGCATACATTAAAGTACCCCTTTTCCAGGGAGTGAATTTAAAGAGCATAGGAACATTATCACAGACGATATATAAACATAAAGCTATTATCATTAAACTGTCAACTGAATTTGGGTAACCAGTGTTAGTGGCAGCACGAAAGAGGTAAATTACTTTGAGAATGTATCTGTCAGCTCAGCCACTGTTTCTGGACCAGGACACACTTGGAAGCGTTGGGGTTGGAATTAAAACGAGCTCGTTTTGAGTTATTTCTGTCTCACTGTGTTCGATCAGGAGCTCTGACCTGACCCTCAGATTCTGTTGTGTCAGGTACAACAATGTCATGCAGGATGTCTCTTACAGGATCTTGTGTTGATGGATTTCCAGGCTCTCCACAAAGGTGGCTCTTTATTAGCACCCGCTTTTTACAGCTGGGAAAACAGAGGTAGGGAAAAGTTAAGTGACTTCGATTTGATCGTGCAGCAAAGCCAGGAAATATGTCCTGAGCTGAATTTCTTGATTTCTAATTCCCAGCCCTGGTGTTAACCGTGAGCTAAGCTGCTCCTAATTACTTCTCTGAAATCTTCCTTCTGTTTCAAGGGAATTAAATGTTCTTCACAAGCTTGATCCTGTCATATGAAAATGAGTAAGTGGTTTTCTGGCCTCCCAAGTCACGGCTCCCAGGTCAGACGTGCCTGGCTCTTTACTGGCTCTGCCAGCACCCATGTCAGATTTCCAATAGCTTGTTATTAAAATTACAGCTCTCTGTCTTACTCTTCCAAGTCATCCTGTTAATGTAAATCTCTTGGTGGTTTTGCTCTTGAATTTTTTGCCTGTACCTTATGAGACATGGGATAAACTGTACTTAAAGCATGAAGAGAGAGAAAAGGTCATATTTTTTTTCCATACGCAGTGCTGCCTAGCACAGGAATTGGAAAATGAAACTAGTCGTAGATACAATATGTGTAACTATACGAGTCTGACCTTGTAGATTGAGTACTTCCCAAGGAAACTTGGAGTTTCCAGTTGGGGGAGTACTGGAAGGCAGCATAGTTAAAGCTATGTGGGGTTGTCAGATTTCAGCAGAGAGCTGCAGTTCAAACCACTGTGGATTTATTATGTGCATCAAGCAGGAGACAGGAATGACAGGATAAAAGACATGGTGCTATGACCTGCTTCACTGAAAAGGACTCGGCAAGGCGGGTATGGATTTTTTCCCCATTTTGAACTGAATGTGTTCCAGGGAGGTCTCCTCTTCAGAGCCTGTAGCTGCCTGAAGGATGCATTTACAGAAAGGAAGAGGCATCGGGGCGCATCCACAGCAGCTACATTCACACACTGAGGCCGCTTTAAGAGTATTAGTAATCCTGGTTTAGTTCTTGTGGGGTGGAGCATGGTGTTGGGCTGCTTTTGATTGCTGTCAGACTGGCATGGTTGGGCAGCAAAAGCTGCAGGGCTCTGCAGGGGCTGTACAGACAGCAGCAAGGCTGGCGGTGGGACAGGGCAGGAAGAAGGGGATGGGAGATGACCTGATATTGTTAGCATCTGTTAGATGCTTTGTATGAGAAGAATTAAGAGAGCTTGGTTGGCTCCTAAAGGGTGAGTGTGCAGTCAGAACCTCTTTAATCTGCAAGATGCAGCTTCCACCAAGAGGGGAATGACAGTGAAGCACTGAATTGCTGTGCCCCAGCCACCACTGAAGCATTGTCAGGACTAGGGGAGAAAGTCACCTTTTTGCCTCCACTGTTGGGCAGTGGATGAAGAGGGGAGCTTGTGTTTCTAGGGAGAATCAAGTCAAATAGTGCGTTGTTCCCAGGTGAGGAAGGGGAAAACAAACGTTTCAGCGAGTTGTCTGGCTCTGCAGTGAGTGTAAATTAACACAATTCCATTGGTTCTGTGTACTATTCCAAATGTTTACACTTCCTCACCCCACTGGGGCTATGAAAACCGGTGGCTTTAGAGGAGCATTGTTCAGGGTGCGAAGGAGGCTGATGCAGAACATCCTTGGAAACATCCTTGGAGCTGTGACAGAAAATCACGTCCTTGTACCAGGAAAGAGACTGGAGACAGGGAAAGAGTGAGAGTGAGCTCCAAGGTCTCTTCCTGGAAAGCCTGAGGAAGCTTCTGTGGGAGAAACCTGTGTTGTTCTCAGGATGTTTCTACTCCTCTCTTTACATCCCTTCATTCCTCCACTGCTGTAGAAGCAATTCTGTAGAGTGCCTACAGGAAGAATATTTTAGGCTGTAAGTGGGGCTAATAGGAAATGCTGATTCCCATTTCATTCTTCTGATCAGTGTGTGCTGAATGATAATTACAGTGACAGTACTTGGCACTTCCATAGCACCTTTCATCTGAGGCTGTTAAATTGTTCTGTCAATCTGGATGAATTCAAGCTTGCATTCACTGTGGGGTTGCAACTTATCATAATGCCTTCAAATAAATGGGGAAACTAAGGCATGGAAAGATGAGATGACATTCCCCACCTTTCATAATCTAAAAGAGTTGTGACTGCAGCATAGAGCTGCTGGTCATTTGGTAAGGAACAGAAACAACTCAAGGCATCATTTGAAATGGTGACAGTGATTCAAACCATCCACGTGACTGTCCTTAACTCTGAAACATGTTTGTTTAGCATTTTCTGGGGCGATTTCACCATTTAATACATGCTCAGGTGCTCTGTTGTATTTTACATTGCAATTGTCTGGATTCCCCCCACAAAGACAGGCAAACAGCCTCAAACTTTCACTGCTTTTTCCAGCAGAATAGATAGTTATCAGTTCTTTAGAGTGTTCCATTTCCAAAGGACGAGTTGAACAGCAGTGGCCACCTCTTGCTCATCTCCAAACTGCTCCAACACAAAATGTGGCGCTATTTCCAACCCTTCCCAGAAGTCCAAATGAATGACCCTTTGCTAAGTAACAGGCTGGAGGAACACTGGAATGGATGTGACCACTTTCATTTCTGGGCGAAGAATGAAAGGCAGAAAGTAAACAAACAGAAGCTTTAATTTATTGCAAGCTCCAGGCACTGCAGAGCTCTCAGATTGCTGCGAGCCCACAGAAAAGACCATTAAAATATACAAGTTGACAGCCTGCCTTTAATTTGCTTCTGGGTCACAGATAGAGAATTGTACTGTAGCCACAGAAGGGAAGATAATAAACACATTCCATTCTCCCGCTTTCAATAGCAGTGATATTGTGCTTTCAGAAAACAAGCCCAATATGTACAGCGTTCTTAGAATCTCTTGGAGAGCTCCAGTAGAACACAAGTGTCCATTTAATCAGGACCTTCATCTCTGAACTTTTCCACTTGGGAATTTGTATTGCTTTAGCTCATGGATGGTGAGGTAATAACTTAGATATTAAGTGGATTGCAGTGGAATGAATAGAAATGTGTGTCATTGCCACAGTTAACGTTGAGTGTTTACCAGTACACTTCTACCAAGTTTTAATCTAGTTTCTGAGGCAGATTTTTTTCTCACTTAGACTAAACCCTTCTCCTTAATAGCCACGATTATTACCATAGCAATATATGTATATTATATATATAATATACCATCTTTTGAGCCATAACTTGTTGGGCTTGTAGCATAATAGATGGCTGCATACTTTGATAAGAACTTAGGCTGCTGTGACAGCAGACTGTGTAAGAGATGCTCTGTTCCATTTGGAAGTGATCTTGTCTGCCTTGTTCATCCTCTGGAAGTGTCTGAACTTTCACAGGTATGGGAAATCTTATGGCACTTGCTGTTGAGTTGCATCATTTAGAAGTTGTTGTGGGGGTTTCTTCCTCCCGTCCACATCCCAAACTGGTGCTGCCTCGTGTGAGAGTGTTTCTCCAGCTGGTGACACTGTTGTTCCAGACCAAGTGCTGCTTCTTCAAACTGCAGGTCTGGGGTGGTCTCCTGGTGATTAATTACATGGTTTCATGATACCTGTAGGTGAATAACTAGCTACTGCTGTGGGTCTGTGTGTAAACATGCATGTTGGGGTAACACTGATCTCTTTATACTTTTCCCAAACTTAGTTACCATGGAAACAGCCTCACTTTCTCCTTCATGCTGTCACTTCTCAGCACTGCACACTGATAAACAGACTGTACTTGTCCTCCCCACACTCTTATTCCTTGTGAACAGTGATAGTCATGGCTCAGGCATTGAGGATCATTTGAGAGAGGGATGATACAAGCTGTAAAGCCTTTCCTGAGGTATTCAGGTGTTGCTGGGCCTGGCCCTCTGCCAGCAACTTTCCTGTCTTTATCTTCCCACATAATTACAGGGAATCATATCTTACCTGCAACATTCTTCAAAGCACAAGGAAATCAGCTGCAGAACTCATCACGTCTTTATTTCCTACATCGCTCTGTGCAGTCGTGTGTGGAGCTCTGCAGAACGGGATTCCCAGGACCTGCCCCTGCCTGCCTGGGTCTCCTCCCTCCCTTCCTGCCACTCTCAGGATCATATCCACACACTTCCCATGATGTGACAGTCTGGCCCGGTTGCAGTAAAGGATCAGATTCCCATCGCGCCTCTGCAACTGGTGGGAGCTCTGCCCAAGTGTGTGCTCGAATCTGTGACATGCTGGGCCCTGTTGACTCGTGTCATGCCCAGGGAGCAGCTGGAGCCCTGAGGGGCACCACCATCACTCTGCCTCCTGCCAGGACCATGACAGTGTCTGTCTGAGCTGCAGTGACCTCCGCAGCTGCTGGCCCGGGCATGCAGGTAGTGTAAGGAAAGGTGCAGCCCAGGTCTGTGTTCATCTGCCTTATGCAGGAGTGGGTGGAATCTGGGGTCAGTTTCCTTCCTGTACTGATCTGACTATCTGCTTTAATACTAGGAGCAGTCATGACCATGGTTTTAGGCATATTTGGGGAACAGCCATGTGGTATGGAACAGGACGGGATGGGATATCAGCGTGTCCAAGTAATGCTGCCCCATATCCCTGCAGCCATTAACTTGTGAGCACTGCAGGCCCCTTTCAGCAGAACAGGGTCAGAAATGTACCCCTGTACTTCCATATATATGCCTTGCTTGGTGTTCTGTACCTGCCTGTCAAGTCTAGACATTAAAAAGATTTACAGATAGTAATTGAAGCTTTGCTAATATCAGGAGGTAGAGGAGGAAATGACCCTCAGAGCACTGCACAACTGGCACAGAGCTGCTCTAACCCAGGGACAGCACGCAGGCCATGCTCACCTCCTGGTTGAGATCTGCCACGGGTGAAGCTTTCCTTGATAAATAGCAAGTGAGTCCAAACCAGTTAAGGAATAAATGAATGAGACTTAAAGCTGCCTGATAGAATTAAAATTTCCTGCTGGGTGACAGTATTCCACTTTAAAGGTAGTAAATCCACTGCTAATAATTAGGCAAGAAGAAATCACTGCTAAGACCTAAAACCAGGGTCTGCTACGTACAGTGTCTGGCTTATTATTTTGAGGGATATGCAGCAACGCACTTAACTTTGTCTCCAGTCCTTGCAGGCTCTTCTTTTGGGTTTATATCCCTGGCAAACTTCAACGTGAGTGTCCCAGGCAACCTCATTGTCAGCTGGGTAGTTCAGTGCTACCCCACATCACACTCTTCACCACCTTAACCCAAAGGTCAGACACAAGGTGCAAGCTTAGGAGGAGAAGGAAAGGAGTAAAGGTGGAGAAAAGCAGCAGGGAGTGTTCTTGTGTTGGTTTTTTTCATTCCAGTTTAAATTGATGGTTGAACATTTGTGATTTCATTGGAGGAGGCAAAACTGTTGGGTGCTTTGCAGTTTCATTTTGCATAGGGGGGCAGGGAGGGGCTTCCAGTCTCAAAGGGCAGGGTGAGCATTTCCAGCCTCTGGTTTCCGTTTTAATTAGGAGAGGACTCTGAGATTTTGAGAACTCCTTTACAGATTTATAAAACCACCCTGAAGTTCTCCAATTTTTGGTGGTATCATTTCAAGTAGGAAGATTCTTTCTGCCCCTTCCTAAGGATTATTGCCTGTTACAGGCCTCAGCTTTCTTAATCGAAGTACTGTCTGATGTGTGTGTCATGAAGGAGAGAAAGACTCCTGAGAACAAGGCTGGTGTAACCCCTGTACGTGCCATACATGTGTTGTATGTATCCCTTCCCTGTAATTTTCCTTCTTTTCATAGCTGCAGGCAGGTGAATCAAAGTGAAATACTCGTTTCATAAATCGTGAGGTTGGGACAAATGAGCTCCATCTTAAGTATTTCCTCATTGTCTGGAAATTAAGTTGTCTAGAAAGGTAGATGGGGAAAAAAGCACGACTGATGTGTTACAGTTGGTATCCCCCATACCTTTACCAAAGCTAACATTTTTGTTTGATTGCAGCTGTAATTATGGCTGAATACAAATGTTCCAATTTAAGCTTCAGAAATGTGGTGAAAGGCTTTGGAGCCAAGAGCATCTGCCTGAAACATGAGTTTCATATTTGAATGAGTAACTCTTACTGCAAAATTACACAACGAATCCCTGCATTCAAAGGATAATAATAATTTTTTATTCTAAACATATCATCTACCAACTGCTTTTTGCAGATTTATTGGCCTAGCAGCTGGTTTGCTAGGAAATGTGTTATTAAAAGCACACAAGATTTGTCAATGAAAATGCAGTGACTTGATGTTGATGCCTTCCTATAGACTTCAAGTTGGTCATCAATATTGTGGAAAATGGGGTTATCTCCTCCAGTGTTCACTCTGCTCTGAAGATTTCAGATGGAAATGAGGAGGGAGATGCCTGATGATTAGATACAGCATGACATCCGTGTGCTGCTCCAGGGCCATCAATCAAAGCAGGGAAAGCACATATGAAACACGCTCATGAAACGGTTTATCATATAGGAAAAGTGGACTTTAAAAGAGAACATTAATGCAAACAGATTTATGGAGATGGCTTTCTCATCTCCCCTGCGTGTTTACTGCTCGTCTTTGATACCTGTTTTTACAGGAGGCAATGCATTTGACTGCTTAGACTGCTGGCACAGGAAGGAAGCATTCTGGGGAAGTAATCCTGGCTTTGCAGCTGATCTGCTGTATAGGCAGTGTAGCGAGTCACTTAGACACCTCTGCCTTCCCTTTCCTCTGGGACCTGCCAAAAGAATCTCTTTTGACAGTATTCCCCTCCTGCTATCCCACCTCTACCTGTGCTTCCTCAGTTCTCTGCCTCCTCTCGGACAGTAAGCTTGTTAAAGCTTGGATCTCCCTATGGATTGTCTTTTAAAAGGCACATTCTCATTTCTGGTATTGTGAAAGAATGAAGTTAATCTGCTTTGTGTCAAAAGATACCCTCTTTTCCCGAATTCAAAGAGCAGCTTGGTTTATCCCAACTATTCATACACAGGTTCTGTACCTGATATAAAGGTGTTGAGCTAAGTTCTGCCTGCAGTAAAGGTTCCAAAGTGCAGCTTTTGAAGGCTCCTGGGCTTCTTAGACGGTGGCAGAAGCACCAAGCGACTGTAGATCTGGATGTCTACAGCCATGTGCCTTGCACTGAATTACTTTATCACAGCATGCAGGTCCCTTTATGTAGTTATATGCCAGTACTTTGTGCGCAGGCTTGAAGTCTTAAGAGCCTGCAGGTGTTTTCCCTTGGATGCCTCCTATAAAAAGTCAGAGTGATAGAAACCATCAATCTTTGCAGAGTTTGGTTGGTTTCCGTGCCTGAATGGGATCACCGAGTATCCAAATATACATTGCTACCGTGTCCCGTAAATTCTTTATCTTCACCTAAATCACAACTACATTTTAAAAGCAGGATGAATGTAAAGATCACAGCTGCTATTGAGTGTTTAAGTCATTATTATGCTACAAAAAGTACTGTAAAAGTTTAGAGTTACAGGAGTGTGAATAATTGTCTGCCAGCTGGGGATTATCCCTTTTAATCTCAGAGGCACTCATTCTCCCCATACCTGAGGTTTCAGAAACATTTACCTGATTGGAACCTGTTGCTCTCTGTTGTGGAATAATTCTCCTGCATGTATAGCACGTGGGAGACTGTAAACGGGAAACTTTTTGCATTTATTGAATTCAAATGCTGAAAACTGCATCATGAACAGTTGAAGTCTCTGTACTCATAGGATGGGGTTTCAAAGTGCGGTGCAATGCTTCAGATGTGTATCTCCTGGGTGTAGAGATTTTGTTTGATGTCACTTAAAGTCTCATGAGCCTAATCCAGTGAGGAGGGTTCTCTTAACAAGTGCATAGAAAATCGTTGTGGGGTTTCTTAGGACTGTGGAAATTCCTTTTCTGCCTCCGACCTTCTACCCTGTATTGGGTATTTGCTGGAAAAGTGGGTATTTGCCCCAGCAGGATGATGGATGTGGGTCTGTTGAGAAGGTGCATCTGGAGTCACTGCGGGCACATCTGCCATCCCTCAAGTGAGAATGGTGTCATCTGAGTGCAAACAAGGCAGGAGCAGAGCTCCTCCAGGCTCCCAGGGAAGGTTTTGCTGATGCACACTGCCTGCAAGCTTCCATTCAGAGCTCCGTGATCTGAACTGCATGAGCAAGGGTGTGCATCAGAGAGAAGCCATTAAAATACTGGTGTGGAAATGACCGGAATGGAGCAGGGGACGCATGAGGCAGCTATCCTTTCCAGAAACTCGGTTTAACGGGCAGGCAATTCCCTGCAGTAACACAAATAATAAACATCTAAGCTTTTAGGAAAATAAACCCTTCTCTAAGCCTAAACTGGGGAAATGAGCATGTTTTGGTGGTGATGCTTTGAGGAGGGACAAGTCATCTCTACCAAAAGGATTCTGGGCTTCCCCACGTTACATGATGAAGGGAAAGGGAGTCATGACAACCCCTGGCATATGGTTCAGTGTTGGTATTCTCCTCTCCTTCCTGGCTGTATGAAACTCAACCTCCAAATTGATCCAAATAAGCTCAGCCTGCTTTAACTATTAAGATTAGATGCCTTACTTTTCTCTTTTCTTAAGTAACAGAGTGACTCTCTCCTGGAGGTCATAGATGTTGGGATGTTCCCTCGAATTTTCCTCGATGACCCTCACTGTAGCTGGATTAGTTTGTTTCTTAAAGCCTTACATAGGGAAGTGTCTGTGGTTTTATGTTACTCACTTTTCCTCTTTGCAGTAACAAGTCCCAGAATATGGATAAAGTGAAGCATTCTGTTTGCTCTCTAAATGACTGGCACAATTGCAGCAGAAAGCAGGCTTCAGGTACAGTGTGACTCCTTATCCAGACACTGTGGGGATCTTCAGGGATTATCAAGCACTTTGCTTAGTCCTGAGGCTGTCAGGACACAGTTTTTCCTCTGCTGCAATTACAACCTGCCATGGTGGTTGCCAGCGCTTGGTTCTCAGCAGTGACAGCTTTGTTCTAGGGGACTAAAGATGCTCAGGAACGTAATTTGAGCACAGTTCTCCAAGGAGAGAAAGAACAGAGGAAAGCAAAGCTCGGAGTCTCTTTTCCAGCATTCTAAGGAGAAGCAGAGTCTGAGAATGGCCACAAGAAGCCTGGTTCCAGGAGCTGGCAAGCAGCTCTTGCAAGGTGTTACCTGGTCTAACTTCTGTTGAGCACTGGGGAGCTGGTGCTGCCCAGCACTGCACAGGAGGTGCTTTGCTTCCACCAGGATTGTTCTCACTAAAGGCAAAGAAGTTCTGTATATGAGCAGCTTATCCTCTGGGATGGTTAGATAGGAAACTTGTTTCACTCCATTGACATCCTTATCCGGGTGACATCCTCGCTTGGCTTCATCTGGGCAGGTTTCTCCCAGTCGCTCCTCTGTCTGGGTAAACAGCTGGTTTGTTCTTCAGTTACTTGCATTCTACCTGTATCTCTGTTTCTGCATCTTTCATCCTTGGTTGCTCAATTACCCTTCTCCTGTCTTCATAAGGAATATTCATCTGTCTTGTTCAGATGGGAGATGTTGACAGTGTGATAATTATGGAACAGTGAACAAATACCCCAGAGCGTGTGGTTGTGTTTTGAGAGGTGAACAAAGGAATCCAAATTGAAGAATTAGGTGATCCCTAAATAACAATGGCTGATGAACTGCAGTCATGTTCTGGAGCCTTCCTGGCAGTTGCGTTCCTTCATCCTGCTTGTTCATGTGCATGCTGTATGCAAGTCACCAGTGCTGGCTGGGAATTGCAGACTGAGGATTCCCAAGTTTTCTGTTACTTTACTGCAAGGCCTTGGCTTGCCTGCCTGTTTCTGGTAGTTCTCTGGGTCAGGGACTAAGGGCTGTGTGCTGGCTGGGGGTGACTTTTTCAGAGCCTGGGGAGGAGTCCTTCCCTGCTGGAAAAGAGCAGAAAAGGAACAGAGGGAATTCTGCCAGGAAACATTCAGCTGAATGTGAGGGAAACGTCCTGAGCTCCCTGCACTGAGAGCTGCCATTGTGTGCAGTGGGACAAGAACCTGTGCCTGAGACATAGGGAAATGTCCTGAGCTCCCCATCACTGGGAGCTGCCATTGTGTGCAGTGGGACAAGAACCTGTGCCTGAGACATCTTCAACAGGGTAGGTAAAATCTGTACAAAAATAGACCATAAGCAGCAATCCTCTTTTGGCCTGAGGTGGAAAAAGGATGAGATGTTACGTGCCGAAGCTATTGCTTCTTCTGTCTGTGATTTGGTGATCCTTCCATGTATTAGATCTGCCGTATTCATAATTAACCCTCAGTGCCTCTCATTTGACGTAATTCCAGGTTTCATGACCTGGAGAGACGCACGCTGTCCCTTTGGTGACCTGTGGGCCTCAGTGCATCTCCATCTGATTTTACAAATGGACTGAACCGAGAGTTTCCAACGACACTGCAAATCTGATTAATCTCTTTGCCGTAGAAGGGCAGTGTTGCTAAGCAGCACTCACCAACACGAGCTGTTTCTCACATTCCAGGACTGCTTTATGGCCTGGCTCACACACATACCCTCTTGTGCACTTAAGTCCTGTATCTCTGTGTTTACTCTCTAACTCTGGGTGCCAGAGCCCAAGTCTGAGCCCTGCGTGTGAAGGGGGAGGGTTTGAGGTTTTGTTGCCGTCTCTCACTTGACACGCAATGTTTTGCAGCTGGTTTTTGTTCTTTTGGGTTTATCCTAACTCCAGGACACTTCATGTCTCAGGGGACTTTCCATATCCTGATAGGATAACGTTTTAAAGTAACATCAGCCAGAGGAAGTGGTGGTTCATGGATGGATGTCACTTGCTCTTACTCTCACATGTAAGAGTTCCTTACTTCACCTCATCAGTGTGTTTCTCCAGGGGTTCAAAAGGTGGCAGGGGAGGGTCCTGGGCTGTTGAAATAAGATTGAGAAAGAGAAACTGAGGGACTTTTCACCCACTTGAACCAAGTCATGCATTCAGCCTCATCTGAACAGAAGGAGTAATGTTTGTGTGTGCGTTTCAGGGCCAGGTAGGACGGGGCTTGGAGCAACCTGGTGTAGTGGAAGGTGTCCCTGCCCATGGCAGGGGGTAGAACTGGGTATTGCGTGTACTAAAAGTGCACTCTCTGAGGCAGGAGACTTCACCAGGGCTGTCCATTGGGTCACCTCCTGAATAGAGCCCTTGATCACGTCTGACAGGAGGAGAACTGGATGGTAGGAAAACAGCTTATAAATTGCAAGTTCAACTCGAAATAGCTGACAGTAATAAATGATATATGAAGTCTTTGAGGGGATGCATATACTTACATGCATCTGCCTCTATACACTGAACAAATAAAAACTATTCGATCCATAAAGGTCAGCACTAAGCATGCAATTCCCTTCCTTCCTTGTATCAGTGCCAGGAGACCACTCACCGGATTACTGCTGCTCTTAGGCTTTGAGAGACATTTGATTCCTAACCTCAGTGGGTTTTTTGGTCTGTGCACGTGTAGCTCAATGCAGTCATGTTGTACACAGGTGGGCACTTTGGTGTCTTTACCTGGCAACAAACAGTATCAAATGCTGCCCCAAAAAGGTTCCTATTCTATTTTGAAAGCTAAGACTAACATTGGTAATTGTAGAGGCAGGTAAACTCACCTTGTACACTCATGGCTATAATAGGATGCTTAGCATTGGCAAGGCTCTACTTGGGTCACAGATAGAACTATTAATTATCCATTCAGTGGAGCCTCAATAAAAGGCTATTCCCATGTGCTGTGGGAGAGCAAAAGCAGGAAAAGAACTGATTCCAGAATGAAGTTTAATCTAAAAACATAAACTGAGCTTCTAAAGCCTGAAATAAGGATGGGTCTAGGAGAAAGATTTACTCCAAATTTGGTACCTATGAGCTTATCCCTGATATACTACAAAAAAAATGGACATCACATACAAAATACTGCTTTACACATTGAGACTCAGAACAAGTAACTATTTGTGGCAGTTTCATTATTATGAGTAGTGAAAAAATTCCTGACATCCTCTCAAGTCCTCTGATTTACTTGAACTGAAGCAAAAAGCAATGGAAGAACTATGAAAATAACCCCATCTGTTCTTGTTCTTGTGATACCCTGTTTATTGCGTGCCCTTTGCATGGGAGCATAAACCAGGGCCTGTGTCTGCTTCTTCAGCGCTCCCTTTAGAGCGCTCTAAGTTGTGGTTCCAGCCCTCCCCTTTGCCATGTGTGCCTGGCCAGCCCCTGTTCTCCTTGCTCAGGACATGCTGCAAGCTTCCAGGGCCCTTCCAAAGGAAGCTACTTGTGATGCATCAGCTTGATTTACTGATATATTATATTTAAATTTCATATATATTAGGTTTCCATGGTGCTAACTTGTTATCTTCCAAACTTTATCATGTGGGTTCACTGCAAATGAGCATTAATGGTGTGGGAGTCAGTGCCAGATACAAGACTTGCATCAGTACTTCATGTTTAATAAAACAAGAGCTCAGGATTTCGCTGTCATTACTGCTCAGTTCTGCACCCCTCCCTTTTCTCCCTCCTTTCTAGTTTGCTCTTCATTGGCCCAGGGTGTGTGGAAGTGCATAGCTCCCGCATCTCAGAGGCATACGGCTCTGATGGGTTTGCACATATGCTTTGGAAGTAATATAATATTAAAAATGTTCAAATATCGTAATACAATAAAAGATTATTTCCAGGTTCATGAGTAATTGGAAATGACACAGTTGATAAGCAGGAAAAATTTGAATGAGAGTCCCACCTTCCTCCATCTGCAAGCAAGATTCCAAGATTAACTGTTCTGAGTTTGTCCAAATCTATAAGAAACAAGAACCCAGATCCCAGCAGACTGAATTGTCCTGTTTGAATTGTGCTTTCCTCTTTAGCTGAAGTAGCAGTGATTGTTATTAAGCCATTCCTCAAAAGGATTTGTTTTGGTTTTTTCTGCCTTCATTCCTTGTATCTTAATATAACTTCAGTCAGCTCTTCTGATTAGAGCTATTGTGTTCCAGACTTGAGGATGTCAGAGTCAAAACTGCAGAAACACAGCAAGAAAAGCAATGCCCTTGACTTCAACAAGTGAAATCACTGCACAGGGCAAGCTCTGTATGTCTTTTTCTTGCTAGGCTCTTTAAGTTATGTGCCACACTCCTCTGTGGGCTTTGGATGGGGCATCTCATGGTTTTCTGCTGTGGCAGATTCTGAAGGGATGCTTGGGCTCTACAGGTTTCTATTTATTGTCATTTCACAGAGTCTATTAACTTGTTCTGAATGGAACCTCCCTGAGTTAGCAGTTTAATTTTTCCTAAGATATTTTTACTGTTAGTAAATGCTGCCCACACATAGGAAGACACAATTCTGCCCTAGACAGCTCTCAATGTAAACTTAAAAGCATTTAAAGAGCATACAATAGAAAAGGCACTACTTTAATTACTGAACTCACAAGAATGCGGCTAGGCTAGAGGAGCAGGTGATGTTCGTAGTGTAGGATTAGCCTCATTTGTCTGGAGATCAGAATCAAATGTGCTTTAAAGTCATAAATGAAGAAGAAATGGATGATGATGTTCTTATGATCTCAGCAGGAAAGCACGGCAGTCACAGCCCAGGTTGGGTTGTCTCTCTCTTGTTTTTGTGGACACCAACTCTTCTCTTCTTTTCTTATCCCCTCTAAAAATTACAGGAGATTGTAATTCACACATTAGACTTTCTGATCTCTGGCATGCACTATGGAGGTGCAAAGTATTGCTCTAGCAGCATCATTTATCAACATTAAAATCTCTGACATCTCATTCTCCCAAGGAAGCTAGCAAAGAAAGCTGAAAATTGCCCAGTGTGATCTTCTTCTGGTCGCAGGGAATGTAAAAACATGGGAAACAGAAGGAAAGTAATGTCTTACTGCAGCCCTAAATTCTCATTTCTGAATCCTGCACGAATCATCTAACAGTTGTCGAGATGTGAAATACAAGGTAGTGAAAGAAAGCTGTGATCATCATCTGTTGCAGAAGGTATTTGGTTTTTGCCTTATCAATTCCCAGTCCAGGGTTCAAAGCTGTGACTGGGTGTGAAGAGGTGGCTTGGTAACATGATGACACATTTGTGACTGTGCTGCAGTGATGAAGGAAGTCCACTCTTGCTCCTGTATGATTGGCCAGTTGCATATTTTAGGTCTTTTTCCTTCACAGCAAATACTGGATCATCTCCAGAGCAAGCAGCAAGAGGCCTGAGCCAGCCAGAGGAGCAAGAGCATGAAGAGTTCGTATCATAGTATGAGGCTGTTATCATGTCAATAACACAAGTATGAGGCTGATATCAGTATGAGGGTGATACCATGTAGACAACATGAGTATGAGGCTGATACCATGTCGATATTATGAGTACAAGGCTGGCCAAGGTCTGAGTACCGAGGGAAATGTCTTAGCAATGTTCCAGATAATGCAAATCCTCAAATTTGCTGTTTCATTGTCATGTTTCTCTATTGTATAAAAATTCTCTACAGGAATTTCTCATGGACAAAAGCCTTCTGAAAAGGCCTTTGTTGTCTTAGGCACTGGCTTTGAGTAAGGTGCAGTGTGTGTCACCTGATGGCTTGTGTTACATACATGATGCTATTTCAATCGTGCAAATAGCTTCTGGAGAAATATTCAGTTCACATGAATGTGTGTTACATACTTCATTTGTAAGGAAGGTGGCACTTAATAACTGTGAAACACCTTTGGTTAGATGGTTTGAATTCTTGGTGCACTTAGAAACAGGAAAGTCACTTCCATAACGAGAGCTGTGCAGACTGCCCGAGGGAATTTTGCAACCTGAGAAAAACAGAATGTGACCCATGAATGGCCTAGGTGGGGAAGGAGTGTTTAAATAGCATGAACAAATGACAGGCTGGATGTAACCTAGACTGTGATTATCTTCCTGCAAGACATATAAAGGGTATTAATTTGTAAAAGGGAGCTACTAAAGGCTGCATGACCTGTACCCATTCCTTAGTGTTGACTGGAGAAGCTACTGAGACTCCACCTGGAGTGGAGGAGTGCTCTATGGATACGCATAGTACCCAGTGGAAAGATACGCATTCTTCGCATATTTCTTTCCTTATACATGTCAAAATCTGTGCTTGATCCAGGGGATATCTTATCCCCTTTCATGGGGATTGGGAAGGGAAGTGGTGCATGCAGAACCTCAGGATGTGCAGGGATTTGCCAAGGTGTTTGTATCCAGCTGATTTATTTCTTTGGTATGATGGTGCATAAAAGGAACACTTCTTTAGGCTTCACCCCAAATCCTGGTTTCTCTTTAAAGTGCTGCCCCTTTTTCCAGCTGCTATGCTTGACCCACTAAAGACTATTCTCAGGCACTGTAAACACTGGACACTACAGTAGTATTCTACTTTTATTGCCTTATTTAGGGAAGAGATTAAATGTAATGTTCAGATTATGTAGAACATTAACTCCTAACAATAAGCAAATAAGACATTAGAAGCTTTGCTATTAAAACGTTTAGTGCTGGCTTTGCTGTGGAGCACTACGGGATCCGTGACTTATGTTCCATGAGGGAGGAGGCACGGCGGAGAAGAACACGCTCTCCACTCAGTTCGTTCCTCTGTAAAGATAGTGCCTGTAGCTGCCCAGCCCGGATGCTGTGTTTAGCGTCTATAGAAGAGTTTTGCGTGTAGCTCAAACACCTGAATGCAGTCCTGCCACCATGGCCGACAACCTGGAGGCTTTTGATCAGGTAATGAAGTTCTTGCCTGTCTCCCATCAGGCAGCATCTCGTTCCCAAGCCTGTGAGATGGGGTGGCCGGGCTGGGCCAGCGGAGCCCGGCATCAGGCTCTGCTCCTGTCAGGAGTTGCAATGTGCGAGTCTTGTCTTTCAGACAGTATTTTTATGGGAGCTGATGGTTGCCAGGGAAACGGAGGCTTCGGGGAGTCTCACGCCGACGCAGCGCCCGGCCCCGGCAAGCGCTGGGAGCAGATGTTGGCTGCGAGGAGCTGCGCTGCTGGCGGCCGCACATGAAGGCGGCTGGAGAGAACCATTTGCCTGGCTGTGCCCGCTGCAAGAGAGCAGGGCCAGGGCTCGCGCTCCCTTTCTCCCTTTTTGGGTTGTAATTTAGTATTCTTGTCTCACCCCACAGGGGTTCCTCAGCCGGCGGCTCAAAGGCTCCATCAAAAGGACAAAGAGCCAACCAAAGCTCGATAGGAACAGCAGCTTCCGGCACATTTTACCTGGCTTCAGGAGTGTGGACAATGAAAGGTAAGGGGACGTTTCTCGGAGGGTGGGGAGGAGGGTGTGTGGAAGAGAATGGGGATATTGATTTTTCCAGGTCTTGTTAATATCATGCTTGTCTTATTCCGAGCAAGGGCCACATCTGTGATAGAAGTAGACTTGCTTAATTTCCAAGAGGGGTAGTTGTAATCTGTTGGCAAGTACGCGGTGCAAGCCCTGCCTTTACAGGCTGGATAACATGTCCAGAGAAGCCCGGCTGCTCTGCTTTCTTTTCCCCAGTAAATCCTAAGTTGATGCACCAGCGTATAAATAGCACACAGATGCAGCAGCCAAAGCCGCCTGCTGCAGGTGAGGGAGTGAGGGGAAGGATGCTCACACACTGGACTACACTGAACATCACATTAGACACTGTGTGAACAATACCATAGAACAATAGCAACCGTAATATTCCAAATCCCTCTCTCCCCTTTACACACACGCACAGATCTTCAGCACAGCCCTTCACTGCCATCATTACACTGAGATGAATTCTCAGTGGCTGAAGCTGCTTTTTCTATCTGAGCCATGACAGGATCTTTCAGTCCAGGAGGGATGTGTTGCAGGGAATGTGCGGATGGATCGGATGAAGCACTTGACATGGGGTGGCCAGTGCTGGAGCAAATGCAAGTGATATAAAGGAGAAATGAGACCTTGGTTTTATTCCTCAGCTCAATTAGAAAGTACAGAGGCTCTGTAGTGGATTTGTAGCTATTTATGTCCATGTAGATTTATGTCAGTGTGTGAGTGAGACAGGCACACGTTCTAGCTAAATTTATGTGTAAATTCACATGCAGATCAAGGTCATGGTTGGGTAAGACAGACTCCATTACACAGAAACAAACTAGTGGCTTGCTTTCAGCCTTATATGAATCATTTTGGGGAATGACACAGAAGTACTGAAGTGCCAAGAAAAGTCTGTGTCTGAAAAGGATGCCAAATTGGACATGGGCTGATGTAACCGTTTGTAGTAGTGGCATTTTCATGCATCAAGAGGGTACTTCAGAATCCATTAAGTAACTGTTTCACTTTTAAAAGCGATGACAACTTTTACTTTGGTTTAGTTGTACTTATTCGCCAGAGGGGCCGTGAAATTCTGGAGCCTGCAAATGACAAGAGTTAATCTGGATTTTTCCTTACCTGACCTATTCCAGCCTCCTAAGCTTTTTCCTTCTGGATTCTGCAAGTAGAAGGATTGTGCTGGTCAGTGCAGAGTAATATTTCAGCGGTTGCTATCTAGGAAGACTGAGTCAATTTGATTTGTGTGCTGCAGTTTTCACAAACGCTCAAAGTAGGGCACTGTTTTCCGTATGGAAGACAAGCCAGTGGAACCGGGGCTGTGCCTCCAGTGCTGCTGCTTCCCTCAAAGAACAGGCACATCAGACAGTGCTGTGTTTTACCTAGATGCGTTTTGTTTCTTTCTGTGCCTTGGCAGCACCGAGCACAGGGATGAGCTGTTTTGGCCAGCCCTGCAGCCAGAATCATTTTCCCAAATTAAGCCTTGTTATTTCCCTGTCCTCCCAGCGCAAGAGCCTGGAGCTTCCTGGCAGGGTCCTTCAGAGAGAGCCACGTTTACTGCAACTTTTCTTCAGAGGGATTCAGTGAATGGCTGTAGAGCATTTCCAGTGTAGAGCTGAAAGGGTGGGTTAGAGGAGAGGCAGCATTTGGCAGCCTTGAATAAACCCCAAAGATTTGCTTATGTCAGTATTTAGAAACTGAAAATGAGAGGCTTCCATCAGGCAGGTGTCAGTCAGAAATGCTGTATCTGTGATACCTTGACATGCCCTGATGTGGAGGAAACCATCTGACACGCGATGGCTTTTGACAGCAAGATTTAGACCCTTGGCTTTCGTAGTAATGTCAGGTCTGTAATGTAAGTGTCCTTCTGCCGAAGACCTTGGCCTTAGGTCCTGTTGCTCTGAGAGAGGTGAAAGAAAAGCAGCAGCTGGGCTTCTGAGCCATGCAGAGAGGGTTTGGGTTACAGGAGATAATTTTATCTTCCTGAACATTCGCATCCGCGTCTGCTCCAATGCACAGTGCTCTCACTTCTCTATGTGAAAGGGCTGGAGTCCTCTAGAGCCCTCTCCTGCATTTTCTGCTGCACTCCCTTGTCTTTCCTGAAATCCAAGAACTGATTCAGGGAAGCATCTGGTATTGGAATTTTTGCCTCTTCAATATTTGATTCTTGACTCCATCTTGTATCGAAGCTGACTGTTCACAGACCGCTCCTTTGCTCATGGATATTCCCATTGTAACAGTGCTGTGGTCTGGAGCTGTGTAGGATTTCTGTGGGAGATGCCATAGCAGAAATAAATCGTGCAATAAATGCAGCCCGAACACTGCGGGTTGAAACACTGACCTACAGCAGATCATAAATGATTCTGTGACTTGGCTTTTGTGCATCGAAATTGGTACTGTGTCCTGCTGCTTGGTTTATTTTTCCTCCTCTTGCATGTCCTGGTTATCCTGCTATGTACAGCAGATGCGTATGGATCTATGAAATGTGCATGTACATGTACAGGCAGCTGACTGGGGGAATGGGTAGAGCAGAGAATAGGAGATAAAGAAACAAATCTGTGCTTTTTATCCTGTGTCTGAGTATTGCATGCACTTAAATACATCATGGAAATTTAAAATGGAAGATTGTTATAAAATAGTGAGAAATTTGTACAGTGTGAGTTTTATGACAAAGGAAAACAGGGAAATAACGTGGAACATGGGAAAAGTCATGGAATGTTTCGCTGTTGGGAACCATCATGTTGATTTTGTGCCCATAGGGGCTGGTTTCATACCTTGCCACGGCACAAAGCGAGCAGCCAGGTTTCCAGTGGGGCTCACAGAGCTGCTCTTCTAAAGTGGGGTCACTGTGTGCTGGGGGGGAGCTGACAGCTCAGAAATGGGGGTTCCATCTCAGGTTGATGTGCCATCCACCAGTGTTCCCCTGGCCATGACCAGGCAGATGGTTGCGGTGGTGGTCATGGGCTTTGTGTGTGTGTGTGTGCATTCAGAGCAACTGTGAAAACTGAGAGAATTCCAGGTTTGGAAAACCTTGGGCAACCATTTTTCCTCTGTAGAGAACATCTGGGGGATTGGCCAAAGTGGTGTGTTAGAAAAATACACTGATTACAGTCAAGCAGAGCTTCTGTTTGCAGGAGAAACGTGGTTGTTTCTCATGGCATTCGATTTTGCAGTGATCGAGAAGAGACCTTTTGTGGACCAAGGGGTTTGCGTTAACTTCAGTAAATGGCTGTGGGGCTCATATGATGTAGTTGGCCGAATTTAGACAGTCTTCTGCATCCTAGGAGTCCTGTTACTGCAACAGTGACAAAATTACTGATTGTGAATACGAGAAGTAAAATCAGACCGAGTATAACAAGAATTCTGTGTGAGAGGTGCGTTAATCGGGTATGATGGGTTCATGTAAGTGCGAGATTTCCGGGAGGATTGCAGACCAAGTGCTCCTTCCTGCTTGTTGGCTGCTTGGATTGCTCATTAAACCTAAAAAGGGTTCAGTAAAAGTGGCCTTTTGCTAACAATGTCTGCTGTGGCCTGATTTATTACCGCAGCTAACCAAGTTTTTATCATGGAGCCTGAATGTTTCTCTTTGTAGCAGCCTCTCTGAAAACAGCCACAAATCAAGCGTTTGGCAGATGGATTTTCCTTAATTGGACCCACATTTCTCCTACAGAAGTTGTGATGGAGAAAGTTTCTGGGTTGGTCTTTGGGCGCAGGGAGAACTGAGAGAAGGTTGTTCTGCTGCGTTGTTAATGATGGTGGTCAGTGCGTCTCTGGTTGTTCTCTTGTTGTAGTGATCTCATGAGGTCCTGCTGCCACTTCATTACAATGATCTTTTTAAACATGATTTCTGACAGTTTGGCAGGAGTTTAAGGAGGGGGTTTACGTGGGTCTTACGTGGGGTTTGGAATAGTTTTTCAATCAAAATACATGAACTTGGTCCCATCTCCCCTGCAACAGGCAAAGGCTGCGCTAGCACTGAGAGGGCAGGGACACAGTATCGCTTCATGGGACAAATGCCTTCAGCCTGCCTTGATCTGGTGGAAGATGGGTGCTCTGTAGAGCTCCGTGTTCTGATGGGATCCCAGTGTAGATCATTCCTTGCGATGCTGTTCCTCAAACTCATTCAGTGCTGAGGGACTCTGTTACTAACATTTGTGATAGTTTTGCAGGGGTTTTTTCCTATTTCCAGAAGATAACATTCTGTTTCAGTTTTCTTGGCACTACAAAAGTCTGAACATATGGTTGATTGTTAAATGAGCCTCAGCCTTGGAAGGGGTACAGCCGTGCCATAGTAACAGCAGCGACCTGCGCTCCTGTGACTTCCTCTTCAAACCACTTTGTTTCTTTATCCCATCAAAAATCTTTGCTAAGAATCCGCAGAGGGAAGAAGAAATGAACAAGTCATGTCCTGCAGCGCATTTAACTCCTCATCTGGTGCTCCTGCAGGCTGCCTTGTGGGTTTTCCATGTGCATAAAGCTGATTCTGATGTAATAGGAGAGCATCAATAACTCATGAACGTCTGCACTCTTACAGTCAACTTAGTGTGTGAGTTCTTTCCAGGTCTCATTATCATTCGTTTATTCCCAGCAAACTTGATACATCAAGTATTTTTAGGCATGATGAAAGTGATTAAGTTCGATGTTGATATGGTGCTGGAGAGCTTGCTTTCTGTTCTGCCTCCTTACTCCAACGGCATTCGTAGTGTAGCTTACTAAGTAGGAAGACTTGCAGTAGTAGGTGTGCATGGTGAAGGGTGACACGCACAGCATGTTCAGTACGGTGCAGTGGCCTCTGGTTTCAAGGATAATCAAAATACCGTGAGGAAACAGCTCAGTTTGCATTGGGAATCCATTCAGCACTGTCAGTGTCGATAACCAAATTGCAGAATGAAGCATCCTGCAAGGTCAGGAGCGGGAATACCTGGAGGCGATGGTCTCTGCAGGTCTGGTACCATGGGCAGGGTCTGCTCCCACCCCTGGCCGGGGCACGAGCATCGGTAGCTGAAGGATTCAAGCACAGGCTCACGATTGAGCCTGGCCTCGCAGAGCACCTGCCATTCTCTCAAGGCTACTTTGTCCTGGAATATGCAAATCAGCCTGTTAATGGGGTTCCTTTGCAAAATATTTCTTGAACCAGAAATTTAATTACTGATCTCTAATTAATGGCTATGTGAGGAGGCTCGAGTAAAAGCAGAGAGCTGCTTTGAAGGAGAGATGCAGGAGGAAATTACTGGTTCTCCCCAGAAACTCTTCTGTTCCTCATCTTCTTACGGTGTTAGGAAATTTAGACAGTGGTATTCATGTTTTTAAAAGGATAATGCTCTAATGGAAAGAGGGAGTTTTGGAGGGAGAATTGGGGAGGCATTGAAACAACAAATACAATCCTTTCTATGGAAGGAAGACTAATACTCATACAGCAGAGCCTTGGCAAAGCTCAAGCCCTTCCCTGGTCAGTGCTCCTTGCATTGCATGCTCTTGAGGAAGGGAAGTAGAGCTGGTAGATCTGGGAGCGTGCAGATCCATCGCACCAGCCAATGGATACAGAAATAGTTGTTCTAAAGCCCTGTTCAGCTGCTCCAACCCTGTGAGGGACTGAGAACAACCTGATTCCTTTCAGCTTCTCCCAAGGCAACAGCAAGGTAACAGCAAGGTCTCAACTATTCTTCCTGTTAAATTGGCTTTTGCACATGGATGTGAATCCGTGATTCATACCTGAGGCTGAGGTATTCATCATTGTCAAAAGCATACGTAAGCACTTCCCCTTATCCTACATATCCAAACTAATTTCCTAACTAAGTAGGGAGGTCATGTCTGATATCTTTCAGTAACCAACTGTATTAATTCCTTGACATTTTTCAAGCCATAGGAAAATGTCAAGGGAAGGCCTAAGAGGCTGGAATTATTTTAACAGCCTTCCTCATGGTCCTCCTCTTCACAGGTCTCTAACAGTCCAAACAAAGGGCCCTGTGCCCCATGGGGTGTAGCTACTGTTTTGACTCCACTTGGAGCCATGGAGCAAACTGATACAATCCTTTCTGCTTCGGCATACGCGGCGCTGTTGGGATAATTGGCTTCATGCATCTTACAATTAGCTTGCAAAAATATGTTTTGCATTCCTGACCTTTTCTCTCTAAGCAAGGCCATTGTTTCACTGTCCTGCTTAATTACAAAGTAGAGTGTTGTGTGAGGGCAGAGATGACATTGTTGTATCATTGCCTCTAATTTGACGAGACATCATAATGGGGAGTTTTTATACTGAGGGCACTGAATTAGTGTAGCGTGAAGCTACAGTGCTCCAAACCTACTAAATAAGAAGTGAATTCTATGCTCTATCTTTTTGACGTTTGTAATCAAAGCATTGTATTCCAGCTGCAGATGGTTAGTGTTTGAAGAATGTTTGGTAACTGCTGACAATCGGAAGGCTTTGTGTCGGCAGCGGGAGAGCAGGTTGATTAATGGATGGAAGGATGCTGTCTTTCATTTTCCTCTTCTCACAGGCTGAATACACATTATTGACTCATTTGGCCATTGCCTGGCAGACACGATGTTGTGGTGCATCAGTGTACACCTCAGGGTTACAAGCAGATAGTTCTGTTCCTATCCTTCCAGCAAAGACTCGGAGTCAGGGTGATGCTTCAGTTGCATTGCGGCTGATGGTGTCTTGCTATTCCTCAGCTCAAAGACAGATACTGCTACTCCATTAATGTTTTGTTTCCAAACAGACCATTTATTCTGGCTTCGCTGCGGTGAGATTCTCATGTGCATGAATTTCAGTGCAATTACATTAGCATTACTCTTCATGTCAATAAACTTCAGGGGGGGGGGGAAAAGAGAAGGAAAGTGCCATCACTACAGCTTTTAGACCAGGAGACACTTTCTGAGAGTTCTTGACCCTTCTGTTTGCTTCTTTAATTACTGTTTGTTGACAGTAAGAGCTAAGATACTTCTATCCCAGGCTGAAACACTCTGGAACACAGTGGAAACTGCTCATGATGAAGATGTGACTTTAATCTGAGAGGAGCGGTCTTGCTTTCCACAGGCCACGTGTTCCCTGTGCAGCAGATCCAGTCATCACGCAATCGCAGGAAGGTCAGCAAGTTGATTCCATGGGACATTATTATTTAGGGGATGATTTTCTGGTTGGCCGGGTCACTGAACCAACTCATAAGTGCAGAGGAACGGGGAGATGGCAGGAAAGGACTTTTGCTTTCAATGGCATGTGCAGCTGCATTTAATGAGGTACAATGTCAAACTATACTCTCAGTGTGTGGCCATGAGGGAGAGATATCCACTTGGCATCTGCCTCGTGTTCCATCTTCCAGAATGGAATTTCCCTTCTCCTAGGAGAAGTACATTGCTTGATGGATCCAATTGCTCTGTCCTCTACTCTGTCATTTCTATTGGCAATCAGTATTAGCAATAAACGTCTCTCTCTTGGAAGGAGGAAATGTTTAAAGCCAAGTTTCACTCCGTTCCATTGAAACTGCAAAACCTTCATTGGAAAATCCATGTGAAGGGCAAAGAGTTGTAAGGGAGCACATAACAATTGATGTTGGGCAGGGTTTGCCGTCCTTTGTTCGGGAGCTGGAAGACGCAGCTGTTTGACGTGGGTACCTTGTTATCCAATTTCATATTGCAGTGGTCGTGCACAGAAATGCGCCGATTGTAGCTGGAGGCAGCCTGTGCACTGAGCTCACTGCTGGCAGCTCCTTGTACAGAGCACTGGGTGTAATGATGTTCGAGACTTGTGAATATCAAATAACTCTGTCAAGTTCATCCATCAGCTGGGAGGGAAGGGAAAAAACAAACTGGAGAAAAAATGCCCTCCTCTGTCCTTCCTCCCTGCCACAGTCTTTAATAATGCCCTCTGATGTGGAGCCTTGTCTTACATGATTATTAGGGAGATATCATTCAGCTCATTCACATATGGATGTCTTCTCAGGATACTGATATTATGATCTTGTTTATCCGGTTGGCAGTGTTCATAATTTTAACTTTCAGTACAGCTACAGAATATCTCATGTTCTCTGGCAAAATTCAGGTCAGGTGTGATGAAAAGAAGCAAGAACTGATTTTAATCGAATGAAAGCACTGCAATTTTGATTGAATTAAAATACAGTTTGTTTTAGAACACTTAACTGGTTTGAACTGAAGCCAAAAATATGAATTTAGCTTTAATCCATGTGTGTTATATAAGTAATTCTATGATAAAGGGATGTGGCATGCATTGCACATGATTGATGGCGTGCAGAAGGGTGGCATTCGTTCACAAAATGATACCAGTGTATTAGTAGTTATTCAAGCCACAGGTATTCTATCAGCCACTGCCCTTTGCTCGCAGGTACAGATGTCTCTGGGGTTGTGTTGGCCCGGCACAATAGCCATGGCTGGGACATGAGAGATTACACACGTCCCTTGCTCGAACCGTTCCAAGCTTCTTCCCCATAGGAGTCCCTCTGCAGAGTACTTACCAAATGATTTACATAACTCAGTTGTATGTCCCTTGAATAATTAATATTTTGCTGTTCTCGCTGTGTGGGGAGATTTGTTCCATTATGGATGTGTTTGTTCCTATACAGAAAAATACTTTAAATTATATGGATATATATACAAAGAGAGAAGAATTTCTATATAATCTTTTTTCTGTCAAAAGAAAATTGACTCATGAGTGTGTGAGAGAGAGATTTTGGGTATTTTCAATCAGAATACAAAGTGTTTCTTACTGCCTTAGGACATAGGAACAATTTTAGTCCTGACGATTGCTAAAAACCAGTAGGAAGCCAATTTGAATTCCAGTTGCCAGTTGCTTGATTTTGGTGGTACTTGGATCTCCTTCATTTTAACCTGTGTGCTTTCAGAAGATCGGCTTTGCATGCTTTAAAAAAAAACCACTGCAGCATCTTTTATTTCGTTTGGTACATTCTGAATTGGTTGCTTTAATGCTCTACCTTCATATTTTAGTCACTGACATGGCACTGCTCACCATTACTCTGTATTGCATCATTTTCACTGTAACTTCTTCCTGAGTAAACACAGAAAGATGTGTCTGTGCTGGTGAGCAGAGAGGGCTTGGCCAACACGATACCATGAGCACCCGGGGAGTGCCTTGGTGGATGCTGGTGCCCAGCAGAACCAACAGGGAAGCACCAAACACTGGCCATGCCTTTCCTGAGCCGGCTCCATCTGCAGAGGCTCTGCATGGAACCTCTCCAGCTCACCCAGATTTAATTATTCACTGATCATCACTCAGACCTTATGGATTAGGGAGCAGGGAGGGAAGTTGGCAGGGGGTGGATAGAAGATGGAACAATTTGGATTGCAATTAGTATTTCATTTCTTTCCTTACTCCCAGTTTGCTTAATTGGAGATTACATGTTAAAACCAAGCGTGGCTTTATACCCCAGCAGTGGAAGTTCCCTGTGCTCCAGAAACTCGCAAATCCACCACAGTCTTTAAGCTCCCCAAAGAGATAGCACACTCGGTTGATTGGAGGAGTTGAAACATTGGGGGTGGAAGTTTTACTTAGAGACTGTTGCAGGAGAACAGCAGTGCCCTGCCAGAGCAGGGACACTTCACTGGCCATGTGCTACCCTTATGATGATAGAATCACAGAATGGTTTGGGTTGGAAAGGACCTTAAGATCATCCAGTTCCAACCCCTGCCATGGACAGGGACAGCTCACACTAGACCATGTCACCCAAAGCTCTTTAGATATTGTCTCTCTCCATCCGTTGTCTCCCTTGTCCCCTTTGTAACTCCATGTGTGTGCTCCTTGCCAGGAGTCTTCATCAGGGATTATGGCTGTGGTGAATCCATGCTGGATACCAAAGCCTGTCTGGAAGCAGCCCTGAGCAGACAGCATCAACCCCAACCAGCCGGAGCATCAGCAGCCACAGAGAATGGGATTTTGAGTTTAGTCCTTCCAAAAATGCCAACCCACAGCTGAAAGTCTGCTTCACTTCTGGTGAGAATGTGTCTGATGTTGAAACCTCCAGGGATTTTCTGGATTGTACCGGTAACCACAGTCTGGGTCACACTTTGCAATAATTACCCTGATGGCTGAGAGGTTGTTAGAAGGTCCCTGGAGGAAGGGGCCCCGTTGCATTGAGGAATTTAGAGGTAGCTGCTGGCAGACCTTCAGCACTCAGAGATTTTTCTAAGTTAGTGCCTCTAATTGCTTTCTTGCATCTCTATTCTATTAGAAACTCTATGAGCCATCTAGGGAAGTGAGTCTAGCTAATATTAATGTCCTCAATCCTTCTTCCTTTAACTAGTTACTCCTGGCTTCATTTACACAGACATTTGAGCCCTACCGAGTGGGTAATAATTCTGATTCCATTTTAACATGTTCTCACAGAACATGTAACTTAGGAGAAATCATCCACTGACTTCTGCATTGGCTTTAACTGTCATCTCTTAAGTGTGGCTTATGAGCTTTGTGTAACATTGCTGCTTCCCAAGGCTGCTGGCAGCTCTGTGATATGTATTCATAAAGCGATTCCAGGTCCTTGAGTGAAACCTGCAAGAAAAGGGCAAAGAATTATTTGTCTTTTTTTTTTCATTATCATGGGCCTCTTGTATCCATTCTGACATGCACTGGAGAGAAGTTTCTGACTTGATGCCTTTATATCCAAAGCTCTCTCTTTGTATGAGGCAAGGCAGGGTGTCTTGCCCTGCTCAGATAGAGTCACTCATGTTGAGGCTCTCACCAGTTCATGGTTGGCTTATTCCCTGCCCGAGAGCTCAGTTATCTCTGATGCATGTTATAAAAGGTTTCATTGCCTTAAAAAATACTAATAGTCCTGGTTTGAGGCGTGTGAAGCCTTTGTTCGCAGTTACATCTCACAGAGGCAGTGAGATGTGTGATACATAACGTGTACCACCAGCATTTTTTAATCTATTGTTAGTTATCTTTCATCTTTAATATCTATTCCTTGGCCTGTTTAGTAAAAGACAGTAAATAGAAACAGACAGTTTATTCTCATTTTACCATGCATTATCTGCTGATAATTTGCTAAGGGACATTTGTCACGTCATCCCTCCTTTTCCAGCTGAAGAGCCTCCCTTGGACTCTTCTCCATGGTTTGTATCACTTCTTGAGGCTTTCCCTAATAAATATATCGCATGTGGACACTAGCACACCATTGGAAGAAACACCTTTCTGCTGCTGTTTTCCTTGAAAGCACTGGTATGTATGTGGTGTGCATCGCAGGATAGGTGTCTGAGGGGTGCTGCAGCTGGGGAACATGAGGAACATGAAGATGGTGGTTTGGTAGCATCCAGATTCTGCACTTTTGGGACGCTAGAGAAATTCTGCGCTGGAGAAGGATGGAGACATCAGGCTGCTGGGGCACTCAGCTGGTAGTGTTACTGATTGAGCACTAGAAGGAGACCTGGTTGGGGCAGTGTGCGCAGCAGTACAAAGACTGTGGACTGTCAGCGTCCATCCAGGGTGGTCAGGCCCCCCCATTAGTATCAGTGGTGCTGATGGCTGACAGCAAGAGCACTGGGGACCTTCGTGTCATGGCTCTAAGAGCCTGTGTCGGATACCACAGCTCTGTGCTGTGTCAGGTTGAAGTGGCACGGCCCAAGCAAACCCCACACCTCTGGGGATGGAGGATGTGGTGCTGGGAGCTCCGTGCTCCTCGCTGGAACCCGCAGGGTGTGGATGCCTCCCTCCTGCATCGCTCTCCCCACTGCTCCCCTGGAGCACCCACCCGGGCAGAGCTCTCCAGGGCAGGAGGAGCAGCGGCAGCGAGGGCAGAGGCTCCAGAGCTCCCGTGGGAGCAGAGGCTCCAGGCCTCCCGCTCTGCCAGGCGCTTCCTCAGCCCAGGCATAACGCAGCCTGCTGCCTTCACTCACCCTCCCTTTCCATCTCGGAGACTTGTCATCCCCTCTTGTCTCGGAGGAGCATATCCTTTTGTTAAAATGAAGTGATACAGAGTCAGCATTACACAGAGGAATGAGTTATAAAATAATGGGGCTAATAAGCATGTAAAATAACCTGACTGTGCAAGAGTGCAGTCTATGGAACAGCAGCTGCAGCAAATATATTCAGGTTATCAGTGTGGGGCTATTTTGTGCTGAGAAGGCTTAGGTGTAATGAGAGTTACTGCGTCATGGCAACTCCTGGCAATGAATAGTGACATTTTCCAATAGCAACTTTTAGGAATGAACAAACTCCTCTGTATGGATGTAGCTGTGACTGACAGCCTGGGGATCTCCTCGCTCTGCCCTCACAACAGCTACACTTGTGTGGGCATGGCTGCTTTCCCTGCGCTTCCCAGACAGGAGGTTTGTCCCTCACTGCTCCTTCAGGCTACGCGTGCCCCAGGGAGACTGTCAATGGACGGGGCTTGGAGCAAGCTGCTCCAGTGGAAGGTGTCCCTGCCCATGGCAGGGGTTGGGACTGGGTGAGCTTTAAGGTCCCTTCCAACCCAAACCAGTCTGGGATTCCATGGTTACTGTGGGATGGGTCGGCAGCTGAGAGAATTGGACTTAGATCGCTGGGCTGAGTTCAGGCAACCAAATGGTGACTCTGAATTGCTTTAGTCCTACACCACTCCCTGTGGCTTGAAGACTCATCAGTAATTTCCTGGTGTGACTGTCCTGGCCTTGGTGCTCTGAAAGTCAGGTTTGATTTATTTTGCTGAATTAAAATACAAAACCAGGCTTAGCATAAGTAATTCCACCAACACAGTCACACGTCTGAATGTTTTGGAAGTACCAAATTCCCTTAAACATTTGAAATGATTCCGCAGTCCCTGATTTCACACAGCCCATTAGAATCCAGACTGGTTTGTGTTGGAAAGGACCTTAAAGCTCCTCCAGCTCCAGCCCCTGCCACGGGCAGGGACCCCTTCCATAGAGCAGAGTGCTCCAAGCCCCTGTG
>JAOEHY010038070.1:0-59556 GCA_025447955.1 Psilopsiagon aurifrons
TGAGGTCTCCATGCAGCCTTCTCTTCTCCAGGCTGAACAGCCCCAACTTTCTCATCCTATCTTCATGCGGGAGGTGCTCCAGTCCTATGATCATCCTCGTGGCCTTCCTCTGGACTTGTTGCAACAGTTCCGTGTCCTTTTGATGTTAAGGACACCAGCACTGCACACAATGCTCCAAGTGAAGTCTCCTGAGAGCAGAGTAGAGGGGCAGGATCACCTCCCTCTACCTGCTGGTCACTCTCCTTTTGATGCAGCCCAGGATAAAGCACTGCGTAAACATTCAGGGAGTGACAGTCACTGTGGGAAGGACAGCACAGCCCTCTTGAGCAGTGCAGAAAATATCAAAGTGTACAGAAAAAAAAGCAGAAAGAAGGTTATGTAAGTCCACGCCAAAGGTGAGTGGCAGAGCTGAATGAAAAGAAAAAGCTCTTCTCCACCCTTTGCCCAATACTGCTGCACTGTCACTCATTGAGGATCCTGGTTTGATAAGAAATTAGCTGCCCTGCTGCTGTACTGTGCCCCTTGATCTTATATCAGCTCTGGCCATGGGGGCTTTGGGCACTGGGCTTTCAAAATCACATAAGAGTTTTAGGAGCATAAATCCCAAGTCAGGTCTTTGAAGCTGGAACTGAAGAACCCAGCCACTTTTTTATGTATTACCCATGGAGCAAGTAAAGCATGAGCAAAGGTACTATATACTAGGCCACTGTGCCGAAAGACAAATGCAGATGTACACAAAAGTCAAAAAGACTAATGTTAAGTCTTCTGATCAGGCTCTTTCCTCCTCAGCCCTATCAAATGCTCCTAGTAATTTCTGCTTTTTATATTTTGTGGGTGTATGCAGGGTGATGTGCAATGAAATTTGGCCTCATCCTCTACCTGATTCCTAATTGAGAAATAGTCCATCTTGCAGCTGATGAAGGCTCTTTAGCGTTATTAAATATCTGCAAATAACTCTTAAGTTGTATTGTTTCTCTGAGAGTGACACATAATGTATATAATAATTGTAAGGAGCAACTCAGGCATCCACTGCTGGTTTGCAAGATAAATGACATTAATCAACAGGATGCCTACAGAACTTTTGGTGAGTCATTTGTTATGCTAATTGAGCCACTTAAAGTAAACTGTCAATGAATAAAGATTTTTGACAGCTGAGATGAGACGTGGGGCTAATTAGTCAGCTGCCATAAAAAAACCTGCCTGATTTTAATAATACAATATTTAAGAGAGAAGATAATGTTAATCATCTGACCAGACCTCTCTCCCAGAGGATATAGTAGCAAAAGGCATAGCCCATCAAGAAAATCAAGTTTCTCTAGGAAGAAAGCAAAACAAATGGCTGGCTGCGCAGAGATGACAACCTTTGCGAGAGAGCTGATGTGTCCCATAGGTCACAGCTAACTTTTTAATTAATACACAGAAGCCCAACTTTTGTTCTAAATTACCTGTGTCCTTTTAGATCAATCCCCTTGTTTTCTCTCAAAGTATTTTGCATTCACACTAGCAGCAATGAGATCATTGGGTCTGACTGTAAGATTTAATCCTAGCCTACAAATCAAATGGATTGATCAGATACAAACACTGCGCTTCTAGAAGCAATGAGCAGCATTTTGGCAAGCCTTCTGGAGCTGGGTAATAGCAGATGTAACAGTATGAAGTTATGACTGAGATCACAGGACCAACCTCAGGATGCTACCTCTGTCTTTTCACAAGAGTGAAAATTTCAAGAGCTTGTAATTTCTTCCATTGTTTCATGGTACTGCCACTTCCAGTCTTAAAATTGTGCCAGCCAAGGGGAGCGAGCTTGGTCATGAGATTGTCCAATACAGCAACGGAAAGCTTTTGGAGTGAAAGCCTTTCAGTCTTGGAGCATACCAGGAATTTTCTAAGTCTAGCAGACTCGGAAATACTTTAAAGGAAACTACTGTTTCTACAGCACTTGTCTGCTATACAATGAAAGCATCTGATCTTAATTCCACAGAGGATATTTCTTAGTCTATGCATGTATATGTATCTACATCTCTACCATTATAATACATAGTTTCTTGTGTCATAACAATGTTAAAAAGTAAAAACATTTATTTCTGTGGGTTGACTTTTACCTTTCTTTTTTCTATCACTTTGACGTCCCCCTTTGACACATTCACACGGAAAATCTTGAGTAAGTATGTTATTCAATAGACTTTGCATAAAACCTATACAATGAAGTTAACTGAAAGTCTGTGACATGGATGTCACAAATTAGGAGCTGGTATTGTCACAAGCCTAAAGTGCTGAGATGCTTTTGCTGCTGCCTACAGGAGGAGCTAGGGTGACACAGACTTCACTGTGACGGAAAGCCAAACTTAGGAAGGACAGAAGTATGAATAAGCTTTCCCTTTGGCAAAAAAGACTACCAACTCAGTGACCCTGGATCTGGCTTCTTCTACACTGAGCAGCAGAAGGATATCTTCATCTGCCAGCTAGCTCAAGGCAGACCAGCTTTGTTTCTGGGTCTGGGCTGAAAAACTCTTTTGCATAACTATTAATAATTGGGTAGGGGGAAAGATTCAGAAAGTCTGTCCTAATCTGGTCCCACCAAATTTCTTCCATCAGCCACACAGAAAGCTTAGCTTTCTCCAAGGCAATTAAGCTTAAGAAAGCATGAAGCACAAGTGCCATCACCCAGACCTCCAGACCTGCTTAATCTGACAGGTCTGAAATAGATCAAAGCTCTCCCTGCTTTCTTTCTTCTTTCTGGAGTCCTGGCACTTAATGCCTTGCCCTGTCTGGAGATGTGTCTGAGTTAGAGTGGGTGATGTCCTGTAAATTGAAGGGTTAGTGAGGGCTGGAAAAGGTGAAGTGGACATGGCAAGTCTTTAGAGTGAGTTAACAAACTGAATGATCTGTGAGGCAAGGGGATCTGAAAAAGTGATAGCATCAGAAGCACCACAGCCTCTGCTTCAAGCTGTGAGCAGCTAGCAAGCCTATTTCCCTTCTGTGGCCAAGCTGGAGAGGTGAGAAACCACAATGTGAATGGGCTCAGCCAGACACAAGCAGGTTCAAAATCTGTCCTGAGTCCAGCTGATTTGTCAAGTGTGTCCTAGGTATGGGCTCACTCAGACCTCAGACATGGGCATTGATTGCTTAGGACAGGTTTCTTGCCCAGGACACAGCTGATTTCTCAAGGACCTTTCAAATTCAATTTTATGTGATTCTGGGCAGAAGATTTATCTCAATCAGTGGTCAGTGACTCTTGTAGGCTCGCCTTTCAATCAACAGAAGATAAAACTCTTCCAAGGGCTCCTCTGGCCATTGTCTCTGATTTTAGGAATATATTTTCAACTTCTGGCATCTGCATTGTGTTTTTCCAAATGATAGCTGTAGGAAAGACAAAGACAGAATGTGTCTGTTTTAAGCTCTCTTTTAAGAGCTCTTTCTTTAATGCCACAGGAACTTCATGCTGTATTGCCACTTCGGAAATTTGGCTTTTTTTAAGAGAGACCAAATGTCACATTTTTTATTTTCCATATGAAATAAAAAAAAAAAAAAGAAAACAAGCAACAAAACCACACACACTTTATCTGCAGAATTTTTATTCAGAAATTTCTGTTTAAAAAAAGGCTGATTTGTCTGATCCTTGTTCAGAACTGCCAAACCTAACCTTTTCTACAACTTCCGTTTTCTTGCTTTTCCACTAATGCTGAGCTCTTTGAAAGAGATTCCTGAATAGGCCATGCTGGAGGATTGGAAATGCAGCACAGAAGTCGGAGGTTTTCATGTGTGGAATAGGAAATGAGATTCCCTTCACTTTACCAAGTACAAAAATTTTAACTCCAGAGATTGACATCTGTATGTGTTGGGAGGATCCTGCCTACAAATATTCTCCTAGAATGCCTCTTTAACTGGACTCCAGTTTGATAATGTAAGCATCAGAAGTGAGCCTATGCCTTGAATTCTGGGAGGGATTGAAATGAAACTCATATTTTGTCACTAACAGTAGTCTCTATAATGACCTAAACCCTCCCAAATTTTGCTGACAAATAAAGGGGTGTGAAGAAAATATCAAACTTTACAGCTTTGACCTATTTCTAATCCTGTTCTGATTGCTAGTTACTGGGCTCCCTTCCAAACATACTGTTTACTTTAGGGATGATTTTTCTCCATTCAGATTAAAATTCCAGTGAGTTTCTTTCATTCCTTTAGACTGTAACCCCAAATGGGCCATGGAATTTTATCCAGAATATAGTAGCTGGATAATGATGCTCTCAGCAACCCATAGAAACCAGGCGGCTTGTATATGCGGAGCTCATATGCGCACAGAAACACACAGGAGCTCATGCATACTATTCTTCCCTTTCCCTCATATACACACATACAAAAGCGCTCCTTAAACATGCTCATGGCTATTTCTGTGCTATGCACATATGGACTAAACAATTATACTCACCTATGAGCCTGTCATAAGGCAACAGAAATGCCAGCTGCCTTTGAAGTTTCCCGAAGAGCAGGAAAACGAGTCAACAGTGCTGGCCAACATCACATCATTAATCATCTATTAGCTGAGGTTGTGTGCTCCTGTCACCTGTCACTTTGTAATGCATGCAAATCATGCCAAGAATAACATTTTCAGCCTGACATTTCCAGGGCCAGAGCTGGGATCAACCTGCTCTTTGTAGTCAAGATGAAAAGGAAGTAAAGAAACAAGTGGTGAGATTGTTGTAAGGAGACAGGGAAAACTAAAGGAATACAGAAAAGTAATGAAAAATTGGTCAGGAGAGTTGAATTAATCAGGAGAGTTGAATTAAAAACATAAAGGTAAAGCTTTGAGTCTCCCTATTAACAGGAAATATTCAGTTTAATATCATATCTTTTCTCTATAGTTCTTAAAGAGGGGATTCCACAGAGATGATGCTATTTTCCTGGTAGACTGGAGAAACAGAGAATACTGTCTAAATTTATTACAAAAAAAAAAAAAAATAAATAAATTTACAAATTAGAAGCCCTCTACCTTTAAAAATCTGCACCTGAACTGTGTACTGTAAGTTCCTATTACTGTCAATGGATGGAAATTAGATTTTTTTTTATATAATCCTCTGATCTCTGGTTTAGATATGTACCACAGGAGGAAATTAATTGCTGAAGTGCATGGAAGTGTCTAATTCTTCTTTTGATTAAAAAGGGGGCTAAGGGTGACAAGGTCTGATATACACGACTACTGTAGGCATCTATGTTTAATGAGTTGGATCTCACCCCTGTTAATTTTTAACTCAGTTTGAATTCTGATCACTCAGAAGATGCAGAAAGTGTGATACCAAACTATTTTCCTTTATTATTTTTGTTATGACTATTGAAAGGGTAAGTTAATATAAACTCATATCCTAGATCTTGAGAGCCTGAAAATGCAAGATTAAGCCTTTAATATCTTTATTATGCATTGTATTCATTAACCAGGTACCTTTTCAGTAAATTTGTGTTGTATAACCAGCAACCAGAAAAGATTCACTCTTCTACTTACAAGTTTTACCTGCCACAATGATGACAGTTTAAATTCTCTTTGGGTAGGTTGTATCTGGCCAAATGGCAATACTACAGCAATATCCATTTGAGTTGGTCCACAACAGCCTGTGAAGAGAAAAGGATGACTTGAGGGTTAAATATATCTCATTGTTAAATAAATACCTGGAACAAATCAGCTGGAGATGTCCAGTGGTTTACATGGAGATGTATCTCTTCGGATAGGGAAGAGATTCCCATCCTTCATATCTGTTTTTCATAAGGCATTCATGCTATATTTCTGTCCAACCTGTTTTTCATTGTAATATTTCCTTTCCTTTTCACTGTTTCCGCTTCTCCTCCCAATGGCCCACTTTGGCAAAATCTTTCTGCCCTTTTCCATGTTCATCCTTAAATAGATGAAAGTTGCTTCAGGGTGAGCAAAGGACACCCTCTGACTGCAAAGAAGAGGAGTCCTCGGGCTTCTCTCCTGTGGTTTCCCTCTGGCAGGGATGGTAGTGCTCTGTGCCACACCACATCTTACTGTTCAGGAAGGCAGCCACACATTAATCTTGTGAAGGTGGAGAGGAGGCAGTACTGGGAAACCAGGATATGCCATCAACATACTCCACTAAGATTCAGTTCTTTGTCTTCAAAGGAAGCTGAGTATAGAAATTTTCTTAGTGTCTGAATTTCCTTTCTTTTCTCTTCTGAGATAAATCAGCTTTATTCTTTAATTCCTTTGCTATTAGAGGTTGTGAAAAGGGCTATACTTCTGCAGGGATCAGCAGGGAGACTCTGTGTAGTCTAAATTAGGGTGCAGCACTCAAGGGGTAGAGAGGCAATATCCTTAGGGAGCCCACAAGATATGCATTTGCAGGAGATTTTGAGGCTTATTTCTGTGGATAGATAAACTGCAGATCATGAAGGCAATTAATCACAGACTCATGGACGAGTACATCTGGAAGGGACCTCAAGAGGTCATCTCATCCATCCCTCAGCATGAAGGCAGGATAAATGTACACAGACCATCCCTGACAGATGTGTGTCTGCCTCTCTCTGCTTCCACTCTGGATGCTCTCACACCATTATCCATCTAGTGAAGAATCTGAATTAAGGTTATGAGGAGAAGCAGAAAATATAACTTTTTAAGCCTGAAGATTTACCTCTTGCTGTCTCCTGGGACCTAAATCTCGTTTTGGGGAAGTGGAAGATCTGATCCTCACTGTAAAATCTTATGAACAGGAGGTAGCATGAGCATTTTGTTCATTTTGTTGCCCAGGTCCTGTTCCGAGATGTAAGACCTTTCTGATTGCTTGTTCAGTAGTAAAGCTGAAAATTAAATCTTATCCGGATGTGTGCATGTGTAAAAAATGAGAGCAGAAGAGGAAGAGGAAAAATTATGTAAAAGAAAAGTGAAGACAGTAAAAAAGAGAGAAGGGTCAGAGACGGAGATAAAATGTGTAAGATGAAGGGGAAAAGGCAGAGAGGGGCTGAGACTGATATAAAAGCAGAAATGAAGAAACAGGAGGAAAAGAAGACATACAGTCTGAAGTGAAACTGTGAGGAACTGCTGTTTCTTAAGCTGGCCATTTCTAACAGAGAGATCAGAAAGACTTTTTGTTGTTGTTGTCCTTAAGCGACTTCTCCCACTGGCTGACATCTCATTTTATGGCAGGTAAATACGCCTGCCTAATTGGTCCCTTGTTCAAGAATGGGAATACTGAGCTGAGCCTGCTCCTTCTGAAGTGGGATTCTGTCCAATTTATGGTCTTAGCAGATGTGATCTCTTCAGGGTTCCACTGTAATGATAAATTGAAACATTTGAATGCTGCGTTCCCAGGCCTAGGTATCCAGCTTTGTGAGTGGGGAGAGAGGATCTGATCAAGTTTCCTTCTGAAATGACAAATTGTGATTTCTCAAAACATGACTTAGTCCCATTTCCAAACCTAACAGTTATGGAGACCTAGAGTGGGTTGGGAGAAGAAGGATGTACCAAGGTCACTTGAGTCTGAAGGACTCAGGTCTGGCAGTCAAGATGATCTTCAAGAAAGAAAGTCTGGAAGTGCACCTTGAGTCAGAAGCACTTTAAATTAAGGTGACACTTACAAACACTTTATTAATAATTAATAAGTGATTAATGAAAATTAGCTTTTTAGCTGATAAATTGCTTGAAGACACATTAGAGCATGTTTCAGAAAGACGTGGATAAATATTTTTATGCATTCCCATTTATAAATGCTTTATAATGGGCTCTCAACTTTCAGGTGCCTCTGCATCATTTATCCCCATCATCCTGGTGGCATGCCATAGAGACATCTTATAATCATTTATTTTCAGAATTTTTTCCTATTAATCATGTATTAATTATTATTAAGAAAATATTTGTGCACACTCCTCTTAATCTGAATTCTTGCTTGACTGGTTTTCCTAGGAGCATGGAGGAGCACCCAGCTTACACAGCTCATCATCTTACTCTAGAGCCAAGCAGGTGGCATTCTAGCTGGTTCAGAATGGTAGCTCATTAGATCAATTTACTACAGCTAAGGATTGAGCCTAGCATATTATGTCCTAGCATATTATGTCCTTGCTGAATTTTGTCCTGGGAAGCAAAGAGAGGGTCCACAAAGATGCAAGTGCACTGCTACGAGAGCTAAGCAGCGCTGCCATTTCTGTAGTACCTGGGCACTATGAGGTAGGAACTCATTATTGAAATCTTTCCTCCTGTGAAGTAGACCAGTGGGGTTTGCTCCTATTTGGTAGGTGGGAAACCAAGGCAACCTGTACAAAAGTCTAGATGTTGGAAAGCTTTTAGGCATCTATGGAAATTAATGAGCTTGCAGCTGAAAACAGCTAATATCTTGCCCACAGCTCAGTCCCATGCTGGTTATTTACCCTTTGGGTCTTTCTGCTGCAAGGTCAGGCTCAATCTGTCAGTGAAGAGTTTACAGAGACAGGGAGTAGATGGGCTGTGTACATCCTTTACTCTGGGCTCTGGCTGAATCTGTTCCTCCATAAAAGTCAGAACAGCATGAAGGCTACTGTTATTTATATTAGCCTTAAGGATTGACAAGACATAGGAAAGCCTGAGAAAGTTATGAGGATATCTGAAAAATTGGCTCTAAATCACAGAATTATATCTAGAGCAGGATGGATTTTTTCACTGACAGGCAATAGAGCAGTAGACATGACTGGCTGGCTGGTAATTTCCAGATGAGTTTAGGCCACTGGTTCTTAAGACTGAGCTCAGAGTCTGTTGTTTTTAAGATCCCTCAACATCAGTCTGAGCAATGAGAGATTAAAGGAGTAATCTGTTAAAGCCAAGCACTGGAGGCAACACTTGTTCGATACTTTAGTCTTCCTGTCAGCACAGGGCGGGATGATCTCAGTTCTGTCCCATATAAGCATGGTAAACAGCAGCTGTCTCAGCTTAGAAATTACTTCAAACAAGGACCTCACTTATTCACTACATTCTTTAATGTTGAGAGAGGACAAAATTCCAAAACATCACTTCCCCAGGAAAGTTTTTAAAAAACGTGCCTTCCTTAGAGAGTGAAAAAAACAAAACAGAGCCCATTATCCTACATTTTATCTTGTGATTACTTTCTCTCTTATCTATCAAGCTGCAAAAGAAACTCCTGTGCCAATTGGTTGAAAGTTATTGAGGGAAAAGAACAGAGAGAAATAGATGTAAATAGACATTATGTTACAGAATAATCCCCAAATCCCTCATTTCTTTGGGACACAAAACTAAAAACAATTTGAAAATTGAGACAAGATTTCCCAAGTCTGTCCCTGGATCCTGTTCAGAGCTCTGTGACAACAGACCATTGTGCAGGACAAAACAGCCCTGTGACTCCCGAATTGAATTTGTTCTGCCTGTTCATGGCCAGTTTGCACTCAATTTTTATGCCTTTAGCAGCACACACCTTAATCAGAAGTATTTCTCACAGACAGTGATTTTTCCATGAGCAGCTGTGGAATATGCACAGTGCACTGACTTGCTGAATTCATAATTATGAGTGCTCCTACTGGAAATACACAACTGCAAAAAGCTGTGCTCTCCCAGGCAGAGAACAAAAACAGTTTATCTGCCTGCCCTAAGTGCTTGTACTTCTCGTGTCAGACTGTGGAGTGCCTCTCGATCATTACACAACTTACTGCCCCAAAACTTTGGAAAAGCAGGAAAATACTAATCCAAATATGGGGAATTAGAGACAGGACAAGTCATGTGGCTGAGCTGCGAATTGAACTAAGATCTAAAGCTGAGTATCCATTCTTCTAGCTGCAGCCCTAGTCTTATCAAAACCGAACACTTCAACAGGGTACTCAGTGTCTTGCTTTGCTAACTAATGGCTGCAATCCAGCTGTAGTGCAAGAAAAGTCTCTTCTGTCCACCTTCATGGATAGATTTTACAAAAAGATAGAGTCAGTAGCTACTCAAAAATAATTTGGTAAGAGCATGCGTATCAGAAAAAAAAATCTCAAAGAACATTTCAGTCTTTTTCTCAACCCCACAGTTGTGACTGATTTTTAAAATGATGCATGTACTCTATGACTCAGTGTTACCTGGAAGTAGTGGGAAAATCTAAGGAAAAAGAAATCTGGATTCTGTTCCCATTATATTTTCCATTGGGTGTGTTGCATGACTTAGGTTATTGATTTTCCCGCTGCCTACCTGTAAAATTAAGGCAATCTTTGGAAATTTACTGAAAACTCATTCCCACAGAAGGTGTGTGAAGACTATGTGTTGCTAATCACACCCATCTGGAGCTGATATGAAAGAATAAAGAAAGGGCAGGTACTCAGTGGTAAAGAAATGCACATGGAACATACATGTGGAGAACTTGGAAGGGGCATGGGACTGGGATTGGTCTCAGTGCAGCAGTTGCAAAGAGCAAGCGCAGCTCATAGCACAAGAGCTGGAGATTTAAAGGCCTTTCACAGTCACACAGCTCAGTCAGACCACAGCAGCTGTCACTGTGATCTCTCCTGCAGAGTAGCCATCACACTTTCCTTCTCAGAGCAAGTGCTGCAAGCGCCTGGTCTGATCTGTCTCTTCTCTCCTGCCTTATGGGGACCGACATGTGCTCCTGTCCAACATCACCTGAATACCAGATGCTGGAAAACCTTGTATTCTTTATAAGATACTCCATGTGTAGCTAGCAGCGTGTCATGTCTCTGCAGGTGTTATGAGAAAAGAAGCAAAGACACAGGTGATTACAAATAAATTCAGAGATACAACATTTCATCCAGTTCCATCAGCCCTGGCCCTCTTTAATATTTAGCTATTTCTCAATAACCTAAAATGACAGCAGAGTCTCTCCTGCTGAGTCTTTAAAATATATGTGTATACATTATATACAGATCACTCCTTATTTCTTTCCCTTCTTATATCATTAAATTGGTGTTGTGTCTACTGCTCTGTAAATGTGTAAATGGCAGCTTCTCTTGCTGATAGTGGAAAAGTTTGAATAGTGTGGTTTTGCTGTAGATGAAGGAAGGGAGAGGGAAGAGGAGGACTGTCTACATGTCTACTGGGTGATGAATGCGTGGTTGCGGGTGTTAAAGCAGAAACTATTTCCTCAGAGTCTTGGAGGTATGTTCTTTGACAGACTCCTACACCCATAAAAATGTTTATGTGTTTAAATCCTTCCTTAGGACCCTAATCTTACTTTCTTTTATTGGACATAAAATATCTAAATAGAAGTTAGGTACATGGATGTCTTTGCAGACCACTCAAGTTTCTCCATTCCCAGTGTGTTAAGTTTTCTACATGGGGTCTTGTCATGTGTCAGCGGTGCAGAACTGCCTGAGGAACACAAAAATGTAGAGGAGGATGTCTGTTTGCTCTTCTAAGGCACACCACGAGCAATGGCCTGTGCACATCATCGTTACCGGGCAATATGCCTATCACAGGATCTCCCCCAAGCAAGGAGCAATTCTAGGAGAAACACTACCATGCAGTGGTTCTCTCACACATCACACAGATTGCGCATGCCCCAGGGCCTACAGTAGGTCGATCTACCACAGAATGCATGGGCACACTGAGCAGAAAAGGATTTGTGGCACTTTGGTGTACAGGCATAATGTTGTGTGCAACAGGAGAGCACCCACTGCAAGTGAGATGGATGAGCCACCTGGGAAGAGATTTGTCTACCCTTTGGTAATTTGGGCATGGCTCTACTTCATAAAGGCTGCAGGACCCTCCTAAATCATGGGGACATTGCCTATAAAACTGGGATGCTGTAATTCCACATATGTAGATCTGTATACCTAATGGAGAAAAAACAGCATACAGATAAAAGCTCCCAAAATAATAAAGTCCACAATGAGCTATCAATCAATTCAGAAAAACATACCTGTTCAGCCTCCTTTGGAGAGACATATCCAAGACCCATCTGTTCAATGATCTAAAAGGGAATGCTTAGAAGAAGCATTTAAGAAACAAATGTGGCATGGAGTGATGCTTGCCTGCATTAACCCACTCAAAGGCTCTGACAATCACTAAGCCAGAAAGCATCCAACACCTTTGCTGCCTAAGGTATCCCAGAGAAGAAAACACATCTTGTGAGATCAGGAAACACTGCTTACACCTTTTAAGCTGCATAGAGTTTGCTCTTTAACCTTTGATAGTAGACTAAAGTTTTCATTTAAAATCAGCCCTGAATCAGGCTTTATTTGTCCATGCAAGAATATCCTTAGTAAGGACAGAGCTCTCAGCTTCTAAAAGCCTGTGGGGGCAAAGAAAGTGATGTGCTTTCAGGTGGTGGGAGAAGGTTTTGCAGAGGGAAGGGCTCTAAAGAGAAACTGGAAGAATACACTCTGTCCTGGGGCCAAATTCTAAGGCTGGAGTGACTTGCTTCATCTGCGCACTCATGGTGTACTTCTGCTTCCAGGAGACTTTCTTAGTATTCCACCTTTGCCTGTTCATTATTGTAGATCTGGTTATAATTAAACTCTTTGTTTAATGATATAACCAATCCAGATTGCAAGAAGTGCTCGTCAAAGAGTTTCTAGGGGACATTTCTATTTACTGAGACTCCTGTCTCACCCCATCCTCTTAGCATAAGAGATGTCTTTCAATAGCCTTCAGTCTTATCCACAAGAAGACTTCATCTTCCTGTGTCTAGATATACTTTTAGCCTTGTTGCAGCTGGGGACCATGAATATTGAAGGACTTGAGGGTTGTTTCTGGGACTGGTGCTGAGTCAGAAGACTGATATTGGTTAGAGAAGAGCTACGTGCCTGGTGGTCTTATGGTTTAACTCTTTCATATGCTCAGCCCTGAAGTGCTCTCAAAGCCTTTCAGACCAAGCAGCTTCTGGAACTGATCTACTGAAATCCCTTTTCCTGCTAAAGAAAAAGCTCAGGAGAAGCCTTGCTGACAGTGGTTTTCTAGGCATGGACTGCCTGGCTGCAGTGGGGAAGGTGTTCAGAGATGCTCAGGAAATGGAAATAGGACGACTATTAGCTTTTTTCCCTATAAGTCAAATATGCTCGATCTTGTGTTAGCTTTGTCCATCACGCAGTGGCAGTAATGTTCCCAAAGGCTTACATTCAAAACACCTGATTCTCAGCTGATGACAAAACCAAACAGCAGAATAACTCCACTGACTTCAACAGAGCTGTGACAATTAAGCGTCTATATCAAAACATCTTAAGAGGTCTTAGGAGGCTGAAAAATCACAAATTCCTGATTCTGTCTCAATAGTTAATTGACCTGAGAGAGAAGCTGGATATCATCTTCAGAGTCACAATATTTACCCATTTCCAAGGATAAGCAGTACTGTCTGTATCAGGGCAATTGTATCACTCTTTAGCGTTGTCATATGTTGTAAGAGACATGGCTCTTATTGCTTTGACAGGGTGGGTTAGACAGTAGTCTATGTGCTACTATCCCAGGCTGTATGGTGGCAGTTATACTCAATGTCCACATGGCCTGCATGTGCACACCACTGTTTGTATGTGTGTGAAGGTTTTCTCTCCAGAAAGAGAGTGTTCCTCATATGCAGAAGAGAGAAGGGGTAATAAGGATAGGGAGAAACAGAAGTACATGTAGATAAATTCTGCTTCCCACTCCACTGCCAAATAGCTATAGAACAAGCCTAACTTGCCTCTCCTCTTCAAGCAATCTGTGATTTTTTTTTTTTGTTGTTTCTGCATAATTGCCTTTAAAGGCACTTTTTACACTGTTTTCATTAATTTCTTGAAGTTTTCTTGAAACTGTTTATAATTTTGGTCCTCACAAGGATCTGTGGTTAAGAGTTCCTCCAGCAAAATTTACATTGCATGAATAAGCAAACAAAATTCTTACTTCGATTTCAGACTTACCCTCAGATAGTATTATTTTTAAAAACAAAATAAATGATTGTTAACTGTCCACTTGAAAATACCTCTGACACATTGCGTTCATACTTTCTGTGTACATCAATTTGATTTCCACTCTGTTGTCTCATTCCAGCTGGGATATCTAGACCAATTAATCTTCCCCACCCTATGTAAAATATTCTTTCCCTCTGATCTTTACAGTCATCCTTTGCTCTGCCCTTGTTCGTTCTGCTTTATTCTTTTTCCAGATTTCTGGTGAATTCCATGCACCATCCTAGGAGACAGAGCCAAACTCATTTGAGGATCAGGACTTTAGAATATAATTTTGTTGCCTTTTCAATTCTATTAAAGGACTTTGTGCTCACAGCTCACCTTCAAGAAGAAGAGGAAGAAAATAGCAAAACATACGGCGGGAGGTTTTAAAAATTATTGATTATTTAAAATAAGGGGAAAAACTAAAACAAAACCGCCCCCAAAACTTAACCCAAACTTCTGTCTTGGATGGATGGGTGTTCTCACTGCCAGGCTAAAGCTGAATGCACAGCTCCAGGGCATCGCTCCAACATTTCAGTTCTTCAGCTAGGTGATACTTCTTGAGTGTTTGCACAAGAGATGCATCACAGAGTGGAGGAAGGAGGGGTGAAGAGGGAAGAGTCTGTCAGCAAGAGGCCCCATGCTAATCTTCTCCTTCAAGACAGGGCCCTTTTGGAAACCTGTTTTAATATTCATGGTCTTTAGGTAAATAGTCTCTGAGTCAGGCTGTCAGTTTCTGCAAATGTGGCTGTCTTGCTGAAGCTACTGCACATTTATCAGTGAGTAAACAGTGACAGGAGTAGGGGGATTAGAGAATTAAATTAGTGTGTAACCACTCTCCTTCTCAAGTTTTTGGCATTGCCTCGTATGTGTTTTGTTCCAAGAAGTTTTTTGTGGTTTTCTTTTATTCCTTTCCCAAATCTCTGTCCCTTTCTTCATCTCTTCCTTCCTCTCATACACACCTATATTAAATACCCGTGTATTTGATATCTCAAGAGATTTTCCTTATTTTCCACTTTTTCAATTGTGGCTTTTTTTCTTTTTAATTTATTTTCCTTTTAAAATTAGATCTTTAAAACAAAACCAAAGAAGGCTGCAGGAAAAGATCAGGACATACTGACACTGACCAGCTCTGCTCTTTCCCTCCTGGTCCTTTGAAGTTTCTCTGGCTGGGTTTCCCAATTGAACAGCTCGGTTCCAGTGAGAAGAGCTGGCACTTCCCATCTGCACCAGTCTTATTTTTAACTCCTTTCTTTCCCTTCCCTCCCCACTCCCCACAGGGCATGACATAGACTCTGCCACCTGCCTTGTACTCATCAGGTTATAAGCCAAATATGCAAGCGCCTTGGCAGCGCCATGTTCTTGACATCCTTTGTTGCCATCCCCTGACACCGACACACAGACAGGCGGTGGTCATCCCTTCCCCCATCCCATCTGTGAAAAGAGGAGACAATTTACTCTCTTCTGGCAGCTGAAGGCAGACCGATTGCAGAGGATGCCAATTAGGCCTCGGAGACACTAACCAGGTCATGCCCAATGAATTCCCCACTGGCGCTGGAGGGGTGTTAATCCTGGTGTGGGTGCTGGGGGTTCGTGAGGAAGATGCACCCTTGATGTTTAAACAGCAAGAGCCTGATTAATCAGTGCCTTAAGGCACCGTGAACAATTTGGGGTGTCACCATCGCAGGTAGCGCGTACGCTGGTCCCATAACGTCTGTCCCTGTGTCATAGCACAAGCAGAGCATATGTTGAGCATCCTCTTCTGTTTGCCCTATCAAAGCCAGTCTATTGGGAACACCATGGACATGGCATCGATTTCCAGGCTCCCTTCCCAGTTCAGAGCAGAAAAAAGTGGGAAGGAAAGAGAAAAGCAACCGCTTCCCCATGTATCTCCTTGCCTTGTGTTAGGCTGATATCCACTGGCATGTACACTGCTACAGATGGGACAACAGTATCTTGTTGTGTATCCAGCCTACGGAGTTCGACTTGCATTTGCGTCTGCTGGGTTCAGCCAGGTTCGCCAAGGTGGGTGGCAGGGAGCCAGTGCTGGAGCTCTTTGGGTTTATTATTAACACCCAGCTCGAATCAATGCAGGCTCCTCTTACAAACCTCATAGTAAGCTTTCTCGGGGAAAGATTCCTTTACAAAGCACAAACTCTTCCCTGTTCTATGGCAGCTTTTACTTCAAATTCGGCAATTGACCAGACTAGGACTGCTCCTGCATACAAGTCCTTTGCACCAAATCCTGTAAAAGCCACTGCATGTGGTAGTTGTATATGATCTGCCCTTTAGCTGAAAGGGCTGGTCCATTTTATGTTCTATTGGAAGGCTGGCAGATGAGGCAGTTAAATTTACTTCTGATGAGCAGAAGAGAGTGACTGCTACAGGTTTCCATGGTGTCTCTGAAGTCCATTACAAGGGGTAGGATTGGATGAAATTCTTAATCTGCCCCTGCTTACTCTATAAAGAACAGCCTTTTAAAGATGGCTGCTGGATGTTTCCATAAGGAAAGGGCATAGATGGAAAAAGGAGAACAGAGGGCAAAAAAAAAATAGTGGCTTTGTCATTTCCATCCCTGTGAACACCTACCAAAGTGTTAAAAGCTGCATAACAAACCTCTGAACTAGGCAGAATTTCCCATTTTGGCAAATTTGCTATTGACCATGTGGACATCTCTGTGACATTTCCTACACCCCCTCTCTATCACCATCAATCTCCTGCTGGGCAGGTCATCACTGATGAGGGAGGAAAAGACATTTCCCACAGAAGGCCTGGGTTCAGAGGGTCTGTAGAGTGAGATGACTCTCATTTCCAGATGTCAATGGAAGAAATGACATAAAACAAAGTAAAATAACATAAGATAGAGTGGAAGTTGCTCATGAAGCCCCCTCCCTCCACACCCTTGCTTGCACATGCATTACTCTGATATTGACATCAGTCCTTGGAGGCTTTACCATTTGGAAATTCCGCAGTAGATGGAGAATGCAGCTGCTGCCCCCAAGCAAGCACCCAGGCCAAACAAATGGACCTGCTGCTGTGATGTAAAGGCCTCTAAGCCATGTGCGTATGCTCCCTGCCCAGGATACGCTCTTCCCTGTGACACGTGGCACATCTCGCTGACAGCAAACATGCAGAGATGCCATCCAGCTGGGATGGGAACAAGAGCAGATGCTCCCATTAAAAAGGCCATAAGACTCAGTGCCCCTGATGCCCTGTTCAAAGGGGAAATCCAAAGCAGCTTGTACAAACAGAGGCTTTTTTCCTTCTGTCACCTCCTCCTCTCTGGGATTGTGTGTAGTAGTCAGACATCCCCAAAGATATTTTTGCTTATTTTCATGCTTTGTAGGACATTGATTATTGTCGCAGGTATTGTCCATGTGTTTGTGATGGTTGAAGCTGCTGCCAGGACTTCCCATGCTGGTTGTGTTCATATATTGGTTGCTGGATCTCTGAAAAGGGCCTAGCAGAGGGTTATTGGGGGTGCAGGAGGGTGTCCTGCCTTTACAGGACATCACTAGTGAGTGCAAATTTGAACCTCAGCTATGGGCTGAACCCAGAACAAGAGCTTTCTGGCAGTATCGGAATAAAATCCTGAATTCCTTGGCACAGGGAAGTGTCTCAGCATGGATATTTTAGGAGAGGGAACTGAGATCAGGTGCGTGGTGTGTCATCCCAGAGGATGTCTGCATTTCTCATGAGCTCCCCTGCGCTTTCTAGGGAGGGACTGTGTCAAGAAGACAGTGGTTTTTCTTTCCCTGTACACTCCTATAATGGCCCTAAGGGGGCATTAAAGGCTCCCTAAGCTCCATATCTCCCAACTGAGTATGGTCTCAGTGTGTCTGTCTTCCTTTTGCTAACGACCAGCCTTGTTACACTGGGAGGGAGAGAGCTTGGGAGGATGCCCTGTCAGCCTTCACATACCTAATCAGGATTGTACTGTGCCTTCAAAAAGGGATGAAGGTGCAGATAGCAGTCCTTCCTGAGAAATACCTATGTTTCTTCAGGTCAGGTTTGAAGAGAGGCAGAGCACCACTTCCATTCCTGTATGTGGCATTAGCTCTTCCACCCCCCTCTTTTTAGAGCAAACAGCAAAGGGAGATTAGGAGCAAGGCTCTTCTTAGCAAATTGGTATCTCTTTTCAGGATGACAGGTGAAAAAATTCCATCTTCCTCTCCCTTGAAAAACTTCCTTGCTGCTCAAAGTTACCTAAAAGTTAACCACAGACCAGCCAGTCAGACATTAAAACAAAACCAGAACAAAAAAGCCTGTGTGTAGTGCTGCAACCTGAAAAATAGCCTGGGACAGGGCTCTAGCCCAGGGATGATTGTTAATGTGATGCACTTGAGAGAAAACAGACCTCTGGCATAACCAGCAATATGATTAAGGGGTTACTTTGCTTCCAGTAATGCAATATTCCAGCCTAACGCAGGATTAATCAGCCTCTTCCTGTAGACTGGGTATGTGTGAGGAGTTACAGCCCTCGTTTAAACCCAACTGCAGAGGATTTTGCAGTGGTTTTGCTCTTTCTTTGCTCGTTCTAGTCTTCAAAATGCTGCTTTGGTGGTTTATATCAGTTGTAACAGGGCCACATAACATTTTCTGAGCCCAACTGGCCCCTATTAAAAGATCAGGAGGTAATGAAGGTGCAGTGGAGTGATATCAATGCAGCTGCTGAAAGAATTCAGTGACGGATTGGAATTTGCTCGGGGGGTGGGGCAGGGAGGGTATAACAGTGGGTTAACCCTTTCCTTCTCCTCCTCACCCCAGCCAGTCTCCAGCCCCCAGCTCTCAGAGTGAGCTAGTAAGAAACTTGTTTGTGATGTTGCAAAGAAACTGTAAGGGGTGCTTTGACTTTTGGCTTGTTCTTTCGCCATGTGGCTCCAAGGCCAGTTTGCAGGCGATGTCCCCAGCATCAGGGTCGAATCTGCTGTGTGTACTGGGCCAGCTTGTCTTGCCTTTACTCACTTAACTTCCTGGGATACTACAGACAGCAAAATGGTCCGCCTTTGCAAAACAAGGGCTCTAGCTACTAAGGCTGATTGGATTAGCAGGAGCGATTGGATTAGCTGCTGATGAGCAGTTGTCACCTGAGCACCTCACTATACTACTAAGCCAGCATCAACTACCCTCCCCACATCTTCCCCCACTTAAGCTCCATTTACATCCTAAAACACAGTTTAGCCAAGTCTAGTGATATTTGGGGTACAGAGGGGACAAAAGTGGATGCCAAACTCAGTGCAAATTTAGATGAATGCAGAAAACTGCACAGAACTGCAGGCTGAATGAAAGCCTTAGCAAGAAAAGGTAAACCAGAGCATGCCATCACATATTGCCGCATATTGGACATTAATACGTTAGGAAGGAAACAATGTAATACACAGGAACTAGTACATTTCCTGGAGTTCAGGGGTTTGGGGAATCCTTTGGATTTTTTATTGGATTTCTCAAAAGCTGCCTAACCTCATCTTTCCTGTAATTCAGCTCATTCTGATGGTGGTTCAGTTGAAATAATAATAAAGAAATCTTTCCTCCAGCTAAAGGGGGAAATCAGCAGGTTGTACGTGTGAATTGTCAGAAGTCATGCACATGAGCTCACACACACCCTCGTCTTTGCATAATGTACAAACACCTAAATCTGATAATTAGCATGACAGATAAGATTAGGGGGAACTGCTAGGTAGATACAGGGGATAGCTTTATTTTTTCTTCTATAACTTTTTTCTCTTTTTACATTTCTAACACTTTCTTCTTTTTTTTTTTTTTTTCACAGTTTCAATATATTTTTCACTCTGCCTCATTTTTCACCATGTTAGGTTTTACTCTTACTTCCTTCCCCCACACACTCTCTGTACCTTTGTTCCTTTGTTCACTGCCTCTCTTAATCAGAACATGAACTCAATAGCTTTAGAGATTGAACTGAAGTGTTCAAACCCATGATGTTTTAGTGGCTTTGAAATTAAGCAAAACCAAATTGCTTCCACCTCCCCAGTTCATGAGCAGGTCTGGTAGATTTTCTAACATAACAAGCCAAAAGGCTCTTTTCCCAGCATTGTTTTGGGGTCAGTATTTATCAGAAAAAAAAAAAAAAAAAAAAAAAGAAAGAAAAAAGTTTACTTTTCTTTTATTGTTTCCATGCTGGCTTCATCCGTAGAACTGAAGTTCCACTATCCTTCTTTTCCTCACAGCAAAAGTTGTACATAGAAAACTCTTAGATCTGTAGGTGTCCAGATGGCAAGTGATCAGAGGAAATACTAAGATAGGCAAGTGGAGAGAGATTCCATCAGCTTCCAGAAGAAAAACAACCTGTCCTCTCATCTCCTTTTTGAAAAGAAGGACTTACAGCAAAGCATCTTGAAAGACAAACAGGTGGCCAATGTGTTGGCTGGACCAAAAAGGAGCGTAGGAAGTGTTGCAAGCCTGGTTATAATGATTTCCTTGCTCTTTCCTGCTTACCCTGTTTCACTTGCATACGGTTTAGTTTTCCAACCCTTCCTCTACCTGCTCAATCTTGCACATTCACTTGGACTTAAGATGCAGAGCGTGACAAAAGCAATCCCACATACAAGCATACAGCTCCTAGAAAGTGCAAAAACTGCTCTGTGGGGACCTGGGTGCTCAGTTGTTTTGTCATCTTGCATCACTAATCTCTCCCACTACTTGTTAAACTAAACGAAAAAAGTCACATTTCAGTCATCTCTTTTCCGTATCAGATCTGTGCACACATTCCAGGTTTGCATGATTGCACTGCTGAAGAAGAGGCCTTTGTGGCACAGCGATAAGGGTTTGCCCCATATTGAGGGGAGCAAGGAAGGCAAGATAAGGTCAGGAGGGGGAACTGAGCATAAACACCACGGTTACTGTTTCTGAAGCACTATTTGCCCAGATTAATACAATTTGTGAAATGACAATCCCTGTGGTGGCTTTGTCCCTGCAAACGTTTGCTTTTCGGATTAAGCCTCATTTGATTTTATTTTCTATTTCCTTCCCTGAGAGCCACATGCCCATCTCCATGTCCTGCTGACAGACATGGGGAATCTTTGTGCTGCTTCTTCCTCACTGAGGTGGAACAGGGAGAATTGCATTTCTTTGCATTTCCTCCTGCTGTCCTGGAAGAAAAGAGCAGATGGAGGGGGCTGGGGACAAGTCTTTTCTCATATAGATATCAATGGCCTTTACAATCCTCTCAAGGTTGTGGGGATTTGAAGAAAAGACCCTTATACCTATTGATTCCTTTTTTCCTGTATACACATACATACACATGTACACTACATACATGTTTTTAAATGCAGCAACTTTGTGGACGATAAGTACATGAACGAATTTTAATCTTAAACTGATCAAGTGCTATTACAAAGCAGCAGCTCAAATGAGTTCTTTGAAACTGTAAGAATATTCCTATGCCCCTCTCACATATCACTGTTCTTGTAAGATCTGTTTTCCCTTCTCCCTTTTCTATGAAAATTTCTAGCCTGGACATATACAGTGTTCTGAAACATGTTCATCCTTCCCATCCTCTCCTATGCATTTTCTTCTGCTTCATCCTTTCAGTGACTCTGCTTTGACACACCACTTAAGACTAGTCCTTATCCCATTATTCCTATCTCATTCCCCTGGTTACCTAGATTCACCTTAACTCAGGTGTCTTTCTATCAGACTACCTTGCTTTCAGACTGGAAGCCCTACAGTAGTGGATGTTTAAAGAATCACAGAGGATAATGGGGAAAGAAAAGGGGGATTGCAGCCTTAGTAGGATTGTGCTGCTTAGAATAAATAGGGGCAAAGGCAGCGGGAATACCTAATAAAACTTCTAATCTTTCCCCAGCGAGATTTTTTTTGTTTAGGAAGGACTTCAAGGACACTCATTCCTCTTGCCTTGGCTTTACCCATGCCTGGAGGCTGATGCCATTCCCTGCAGCGAGCACAGTTCCTCAGAGCTGTCTTGGGGAGGGCATCATGCTGCTGTGCCAGTGAGGCTTCTCACCCCAAACCTCTGCCCCAGTGAGGCTGCTGGGAACTGGCACCCAGGGCACAGCGCTCAGAGGCAGGGAGGATGGGGAGCAATTTCTGTCCTATTAACTCCCTTTTCCCTCAGTGAGGTTTACATAAGAGGGGATGGCTGTGCCTGCATAAGATTCACAATAGGAAGGACATCTAGACTCCCCTGCCTCTTGAGTAGTATTGTTTTGAACAATGTAACCAGGTAAATGCTTTGATAGACTAAACCACATCACCAAGATAGCATTACTAATTTGATTATGTCTCTGTGACATTATTAACCCACTCAACCATCCTTTGGATGCTTCACTGCATCCTGAACTTGCGCTACTTTTCCTTTCCAATGACAGGCTGAGGGTTCTCTCTCACTAATCTATTGTTCTACATGGCTACTACTTTACACGATAATTTCTCATAATGCCCAGCTTTCCTAACAGCTAGCTAGCTTTTTTCTTTCATAGTTCAGCCTGTCTGCTTCTTTCTATCTTTCCCTGTCTGTGTAATCACACTGTCTTCCATAATAATTGCATAAAATACTTCTTTCTTATTTTGTTGCCATTTACATTGGGTTTGTTCTTGAAGAATGTCCAGCCTCTATTTCACATTCTTTTTCTTTTTTTTGTTTTAATAAATCTCTAAATATATTTTTTCATTAAATTGGCACTGGATAAAAGGCAACTGCATTAAGTTTCCCACTCAAAGGTTGGATCTCTAATCTCCGAGCTGTGAAGATATACCCCTTTCACTCTCTTTTTTTCTGCTCCATATATGTTTCTGTCTTTATTTCACAGATTTCACAGTGTTAGGATGTAGAGGTGCAACTGTCTCCCCTCTCTTATGATGCAGCTTATAGCCTGGTAGAAAGGAACTTCTCCCAAGAGTAAAGATTGAGTCCCTTCGAGACAAGAAAGAGACAAAGCAGAAGGGTGATCATCTCATCCTCATAATGGCTAAGCTGTTTCAGCCTGAAGCAGATGATACCCTACCAGAAAAGTCTCCCCGTGTCATGTGTAGCAAAGGGATAGCCACTAAAGAGAAGGCTCTCTGGCAGCCTAAATCCACAGCCCCGGTAATTGTGTTGTGCCTGCGTCTGCTTTCTTTTTGGTTGTAAGCTGTTATGTGCCCTGGTGTGGTTTTTGAAAGCTGTGGTGTACACACAGAAGTAAGCGTCACTCGAGATAGTGAGGCTCAAATGCATTTTTAAGTCTGTGCTAAATCAGGACCTCAGAGTGTTCCTGGGAGGGGATTTCTTCTCTAAGGCGTTGTGCAGAGCTGTCTCTTCGTATCACATGAATAACCGTGACATTGGGCTCTTAGTGTTAGAGATGCCTTCTTCTTTTAGTTATGCCAAGGAATCATTTTACTGGGATCTCAGCTCCCCAGACATCTCCCTTTTGCTCTGTTTCTCTGCTTCACATCTTGTGTTTTGCAGCAGCAATACTGTAGCAATAGCAGTAGCAACACAGAGACTGGGATTTGATGTAAGGACAGAGATACTTCTGCATTTGGAGGGGCTGGGGGGTAAAAGACTAAACAATTCGCTCCACCTGCAGTAGTGCACTAGGGGTTTTTACATTGCCCATCCTGTATTGACTCTTTAGTGCCCTCATGCCTATGACACAAAGGCTCAGTGAACATCCCTTAACATGGCATTGATATGATCCTTCTGCTCAACCTCAGCCACCAATGCTCATAACCCCATTTCAGAAACCAGTCTCTTGGAAGCTCGTGACACTTTGTCAAGTCCAGTTGGGATTAGACAGGATTTTCAAGGCAAGCTAGGGGGAAGACGAGAGCAGGGCACATTCAGGCATACAGCAAATGGGCAGATCACTGTATTGACAAAAGTCTCGATGCCTAAAAAGCACCAAAACTGGATTAGGTGAGGGTGGCAGGACCACATGGCCACAGAGAAATTAGTGGGTGACAAGGACCTGTTAACACAGACTGAGTTCCAGTGCCAAGTGGCCCTCTAAAACAGAGAGCTTCAGAAATAAAAATTAAATCAGAAGAACAACACTGTGGCACAGACTGCCATGAAAACTAGCACCTCAGTACAGAGAAAGCCTCCCCCCTGTGCTCTTTTCTGCCTTTAAGCTTTTGGGAGATTCACATTTAAAGGAATGCAGTTCTGAAATGATCCCTGATTGGAGCACAATGCAAGTATGAAACAATGATGGCTAATTCTTTAATGAAGCCAGACAAAGCACCAAGAAAGTAATCCAAGAGGGAATAATCTTACATCAATTCCTTGGAGCCCCAATGTGGCAATTTATTAGGTCTTTTATAGCTGGAAAAAGTAGAAAAAAGGAAAAGGGAAAAACAAAATCAAAGATTCTCTTAGCCAATTTGACTACAAAATAATTGAAATAATTTAATCATAGCAAGTATTATAGAAATGGTGGTAGGAGTAATAAAAATTATAATACTAAGATGACGCCTATTAAAAAGGGAAATAGTTTCTTCACACACTCCTTCGAACAGCACTGCACATAAATCAGCAACATTTGTACCTTTGTTCACTAGCAGCCAGCAAGTAAAGTACCTGCCCTTACTGGCTGTAAGGGAGAGAAAGGAGACACTGGAGAGGTCTGGTGATCCCAGCTTTTATTTCAAATTGCTGATTTCTGAAGCGTGTTCACCCTGAACTCTGTCTCATTTGCAGGATGCTCTGAGGAATCAGCCCTAATGCATTCCCCGGCCTGGCCCATAACAGTGAAAGATGTGAAATAAAAGGGACTTTATATTATTTACTAAAATAAGCTACTTGGTGTCAGGTATTGGGGATCAGCTCTGCGGGTGCTGCATTTTCTGCCAAACTGCAGGGAAAGTCAGCAACTGGGTTGGATATTTTTTCACCCTTTTTTTCCCCCCTTCATTGTTGCCAAGCACTAGAAGACCAAACTGAATGTTAACAGTTCCCCTTCCTCAATATCACTCCTGCAGTGGGCTGTGACCGTCCAATACCAGCTGCATCTGCCCCCCACAGCATTCATGCATGTGTAAATCACACGCTCCACAGACACATAAACTATGGGCGTGCTGATGCACACACACTGTGTGCTGCACCACAGAGCCAAGCCAGGATGGCTATGGACAGGATGGCCACACAGACACTGTTTGCCTGAATAATTCACGCCCCACCACCACATAGGCTCAGTCCTACTTCATGCCACAGAGCCCACAAGCCACAAGAGATGCCCATATACTAGCAATACACTTTGATAGTGATGCCACTTGCCACAGCACAACGAAAACAATGCACACTGCACCTACAACCGTTTCCCGAGACAACTTTCCATCAAAAGTGTTTTCTATTTCACAGGCTGGCAGACACACTGCAGACTTGCCACCGCACCATGCACACATGTATTTCAGCTGCCTAAACCTTGATAGCTTCATGTAACTTACTATGTGACACATTGTTCGCACATGCTTTTACCTTACACACTCTGCTTACCTTCTCCTTTGGTCCATCAGGCCCTACAGCAATCCACATGCCTGCACATAGTTATATCTGCAGCACATGCTGTGTTCGGACATAAAGTTTCTCTCATAAACACTGCCTCAGGGGACTACAGACTGGTGCACCACACACCTCCAAAACCAAGACAAGCACATATGCTTATGGATGGGGGAGAAAAGGGGGAAAAAAACCCATACATAAAGAGGAAAATAACACTCACAAAGGCTAGATGCAGTGCTTTTCTCTGCCTCCTGAAGGGTTTTCATCTGAAATCTTGGAAATGTTAATAAGAGTTAACCAGGTGAGACCGTCAACAGAAGGGACAGTGACTGTGTTGGAAGCTGCTCCAAAACACCTGTCCCCTCTTACAGCGAGCACCGTTTGTTTGGCTGCTCGTAATTCCTCCTTCACCAGCAAGGGGAAAAACAGATTCCAGCGCAGATTTCCGTTTAATTGCTCTGTAATGCCATCTTGTGGCTTTTTGACTCATGAAGTCGGTTGTTTGTTACTTTCATTCCCAAATGAGGCAATTACCCTGTGAAAGAGGAGGTGAACAGGGACGGAGGAAAAGGTAAAAGGAACAAGTTATGATCATCTCTCTCTCTGTCAGGGTCACGGATGGTTGTGGGTGGTGGTTTTCTCGACATGCGATAACTTAAACTGCTAAGGGATCCAAATAATGCTCTGAAACCACCTACATCCAGCTAATCTCAGCAGACTTCCCTGAAACATTTTTCACATCAATTAGAGTACCAGCTGATACAACAAAAAAATATGTAATTATTATTGTTATTATTGTTGTTGTTGTTGTTATTATTATTATTATTTAGAGGAAGTTCAGATAATTTAGCTCTGTAGTGGGAGGGAGTGTAGGGAGATCCTTTTTCCAAAGAAGACATGGAAAAGGTGTCATTCAGATAATCTCATATGAGACAGGAGCAGTCCTATTGTGGGGGCTTCAAAACAGGCTGCAGTCAGAGAGGAACCACACTCAGAGTATGCTGGCCACTGTTGTGAAAGATGAAAGAGTTGTGAGGGAGCCTGCAGGAGACCTGAAATGCTGGACAAGCTGGATAGCAGGCACAGATTTCTTTGTTAACGCTAGGTACAGAACAAAGTGAGGAAAAAAATGTGAGTAAAGGAACGAACATGGCAAGAAAGGACATCACTCAGGGTCTGAATTCACACTGGCTTCAGGATCCGTTCACCTGAGTGATTAGGCCAAATCCTGAACAAAAGCACACAGCTATAGGTTCAGACCTAGTGTCCTATAGAGGCTTGTCGCAGGTGTCCTCTATGTGTGGCTGTGGTGTGGTTTGTGAATCACGGTGAAGAACCCCAGAATTGCCATTCTCGTCCTGCCTCAAAAACTCACCCCTCACGTCCAAACTAAAAAAAAACAAACGGAGTTCATCATTGTTATATTCAACACAAGGACACCAAGAGGAGAACATGCTTGCCAGATCTGAGGTGCTTCCTCTGTAAACTAAAAAACCCACTAATATCAGAAGTGTGATTTGATCCTGTTAACTCATAGCAAAAGCAGGAAGGCAGGACTACATCTTGAGTTGGAGAAGGTACCAATACCTTTAAGAACATGTATGATGTCTCCCTTTATGTCTCAGTTAACTCGTGTGTGTGCTGGGATGCACTGCTGGGATGCACCTCTGTCTGTACCATGGATCCACCCTGCGCCAAAGGCGCACTGGGGCTTTTCTGAAAGCAGCTGCTGTGCTTTTGTTAAAGAGAGGTACCAAGAACACACAATCTCTATCTTTCCTCTCCATCAGCTTCCTCCATTTCCCATGAGTTTTGGCAAGTGAAACCTCACATAAACAATGGGGTTTTTAAGAGATTTGAGGCAGCAATTCTAGCAGAAATAACCATGTGGAAAGCTGGTTTTATTCAAGGGGAAAGGAGTCTTGAAAGGTGGCATTTGAGAAAAATTCGAGGAAAAGAGAACAAAGAGAACCCTCACTACTGAGCAAGTCTCTGCTTCCTTATTTAAACCAATGCCTTGATTCATCTCTGCTCATTATAGGAATATTGGATGAAAATAGATTAATTAAAGAGAGAAGAGGAGAGAAAAGACACACTGTAGTCTTTAGATATTAAATTCAGATTAACAGGGAAGACACAATTCCTCACTATCCAAACATAAACCGAGTGCTGCGTTAGTTTCGAAGGAAAATGTCCTTATTTTTATGAGTGTTTGTGAGCAGTTTTCATCAAGGAAATTTTTTATTAACTGATTATTGCAAGAATTTTCCAGTCTGACCTGCAGTGGATGCCTCGTTAGAGTGAGATGATTCATAAGCGATGCTTAATTCTCTCCATTAAGTAGAAGGGGCCTGACTTAGTTGTAAGCATCAGCGTTTGTTCACATCACTCCCATTCTTTGTCCTGTTTTGGAAGGCTTTTTCACATCTCTATCTCCTCTTCATTTCTAGCCTAAATTTAATCATATTCAGTCCATATCCATTAGTTTAAACAGAAACATTCTCACTCATTTTGAAAAGGAGGCTCAGGGGAGACCTTATTGCTCTCTGCAACTGCCTGAAAGGAGGTTGTAGTGAGGTGGGGTCAGTCTGTTCTTCCAAGTAACAACTGATAGGACAAGAGGAAATGGCCTCAAATTGTGCCAGGGGAAACTTAGATTTGATTTTAAGAAAAATATCTTCACTGAAAGGCTGTCAAACACAGGACCTAGCTGCTCAGGTCAGTGGTGGAGTCACCATCCCTGGAGGCTTTTAAAAGACGTGCAGATGGAACCTCAATTACATGGTTTAGTGTTGGATTTGGCCATGTTCTGTTAACAGTTGGACTTCATGATCTTAAAGGTCTTTTCTGACCCAAATGAGTCTATGATTTTAGGCAGACAAACAGGTCCAGGCTGCTGTCAACCTTTGTCAGCTTTGGGGCAGGTCAAGAGGGAAATGTTAGAAAGTGTTTGGGAGAGGCAACCATAAAGGATAAGTGTGGCTCCTTGCGTGCTACACAAGGAACATTTGGCTATGTTTTGTTGTCTAGGTTAGGTGCTTAGCTCTAAAATAAACCATGAGGTTGTGACATCATCCACTCTGTCTAAATGGGGGGAAAAGGTGATGAGCTTCATACCAAAGCGTTAACCTCAGGATACAGGGGTTTTAAACAGTTCTATCTTCTCACTGAGTGCAAAACTGATTTTCTCTAACAAGCTACCTGTGAATTACCTATGAACCAGCCAGAAAAGCATGTTTACCACCTGTACCTAAACATGTGCAAGGAAGTCTGGCGCCTGTCCAGGAAGAACAAACACCAAGGACAAAATCATTTATAGGGTATCTCTAGTCAGAGCTGTCTTGGTGTCTTGTTTGCAGCTGAGAGATTATACAGTATTGAAACCAAACACAGGCTGGGAAGTAGTAGGCCTTGTTATCAGCAACAACAGAAGAAAAGGTTTTATTGTTGTTGGGTTGGGTTTTTTTTTTAAGTGTATTTCTCATGTAGATCTTACTATGGGATTTATTGGGAAACTGCTCAATCCTTCAAATTAAATGCAAGATAAACCAAAACACTGTTCAAATGGGATAAAATAAAATACCACCTATGAAATAGTCTGAATCCAGTTTAGTATTACTTTTAATTCAAAAACAGGCCTAGCATCACTGCCTGGCCAGCTGAAAGATGTCTGCTAAAGCCATAGTAACTATATGTCTCTATTGCACTTGGTTATAAATGCTCCTTTATAAGGTGGAAGATGGGGTTGTTCTCTGTGCTTTCTCTAATCCTTCTCCCTGTGGTGTCCCTGCCAGTAGCAATACTGGTAGTTAGTAAATGTGAGAGTGACTTTGACCTCTTAGATACCTTGTCTTTGAGGTCCTAGGAATGGTGATCAAACTCCTGTCTTTCCTGCTGCAGTTATCTGGCAATGCAGTGCCTTTATTTCTGGTCAATTTGTGGAGGCAGAGAAGGGAGAACTGTGCTGAAACACTTCTTGGTATGTGAAGCTTCTGGACACCTGGCTTCAAGCTAATCTCTTTTCAGGTGATCATTCTGGGTATCTGAAGGGGCATAGTTTTGTGATTTAAACCCTAAGAGCTGCTTGCCTTTCTGGCTGCTTCAGTTTGCACAACTATAGCGTTAGCTGTCATGTAGTTCCCCGTTTGCATTGTCCATCTTGCTGATCTCCCATGTGGTCAATCCATTCACTGAAAGGAGTCCTGCATTGTAATCTGTGCTTTACTGCACTTAAATTCCTCAATTCAGCTGTGATCCCTCCTTTCCTGCAATGTGTAGTGAAAAAGGAGTCACTCCTCTGGTGAAAGGACACACATAAAGCCTTAGCTCTTTTTTAAACTGTGGGACAGAAAGGGATGAAGGAAAATGTATCACTGAGCCCTGCACTGTGTGTTGGCATCCTGCAGCATTCTCAGAGTTTTGGACTTGATACTAGGAATATAGATTCTAACTGGAGGTCTAATTTGGCTAGTCAGCACTACCAGGAAGCAGTTAGCCTTGAGGAATGATGGAGGATAGCATAGATTTCTGATGGGTCTGGCTGAAGCAGCAGGATATCAGGTAGGTTTTTGTCATAGGGTGCTGGTAGGATTGCCAGACAGTCTGATTAAGTCAAACTGATCACAATTTGATTCATCCAAGTGAGCAAGTAAAATGGTTTAGCCCAATTTAAAGGACTTATCATCTGGCACTCATAGCCTAGACCTGCTGTCTGTGCCAAGCCTGTCTTGCAGCCGGGACATGGTAGGGCTGCTGTTTTTTCCAGATGACTCATGTCCTCAGAAAGACCCCCTCCCTAGGGACTGATATGAATAATAAAGACATGGACCCTGCAAAAGCAACAGGGCGGTTTCCTATTCTGACTGCTTTGGAAGTACAGGATGTTCCCTTTGTACCTTGAAGAGCACTGGCTGCTTCACCCCCTCCTTCTTCTCTCTTAAATTTGTTCCCCTTGCCACTTACTGCATTTAGCATCCCGTGAAGTAGGCACTCCAGCATTGCCAGTGAAATAAACTGCCTGCCACCTGCCTATCTATCTTCAGGTCCATTTTTTTACCCTTCTTCCTGCTGTAAATATGCTAGCCAAAATCAGAGCTGGCCTCTACCATCTGCATCAGATTGTATTTCAGCATTGCCCAAGATTGTTGCAGCGAGGGCTTCTAGCTTACGGTTGAGAAGAACAATAACTCTGAGCTCCAGAGGAAGGAACATGAATCAGGATATCAGATATTCCTCTGTTTTTCTGGAACCTGGGGCTGAACGAAAAAAGTTTGCAGGAGATAGCTGGTTAAACTGGATAAGTTTAGTAAAGCAACAGCTACACAGTTAAATCAAGCAGGGCAGAAACTCTTCTCTGGACCCAAAGGCAAGCAGCACAAAACAAACCTCATCCATGTGGCTAAACTCTCTTCCTCTCAAAATGGAATGGCCTCATTCAGACTTCATCTGGAATCATTCCCAGTCTGAGCTATCCCCCTTATCAAAGCATTGTGTGGGAAAGCACTAGTTGGCATCAACTAATATCATGCCAAGGATCATGCTAACAAAAAAACTGGTTGGGTGCTCTCAGTGCAATGTCTAAATCCATGCCCAGACCTATTTAATCTACTGCTGGAACTGTGGCATGAGATACCAGACACCTCGGGAGAGGATTTGTCTTAGAGCCAACATCACCAGCTTTGCTTCTGTTCTACTGAAAGTCCAGACTACTCCAATGTCTCTGCAGTGTCAGAATGCTCAGACAAAAATCTGTGACTATAGCTCATTAGATTGTGTTGAAATACTTGTGTGGGTTTAGAGCAAAGAGCTATTGGGGTAAAGTTCGAAGACTCATAAACTTGCCCAAAATGCAGGGAGATGTGACTCCACACTTCTCTGGAGCTTAAAACCACTGGGCCTGTGCTGTCCTTTTCAAGAGAATTTAGCCCTGAGGCTTGTCATGCCAAGACAGCCTTTGTCTGTGAGGCCATGCCTCTTTTAGAGCACAAGGAATATCTTTAGCAAACCACATGGGACTCACTTTTCCTCCACCTTCATTTCATATTCCAGCACTGTGATTAAATTAATTTTCCTGAGATAGACACCTCTTCATTCCTTCTGTGCAGTATACCTATTTCATTGTGCAGTAGTATTGTTTGCCAGGTTGAATCACACTGGGGATGCTTATGTAAGCCACACAAATACAGCACAAGTCTCTTTGTAAGCAGCTGGACCAGAAAGAAGTAAGATACAGCTCATTGCAACTCATCTGTTCTCAGATGCAGGTTGTGATATCTAAACAAGTCATCCCAAATTCTCTTTAAAGCTAGTGGGGGATTCAGCTGACTTACTTAGATGTCTACCATTAGATGAGACCAATTGCAAGCTTGGGCTGCATGTTTGTATCCACTGACTCTAAAGGGAGGGAGTCTGTGGTGGCTCTTTCTGATGGAGACACCTGTGCCACAGATACCTGCTTTCACTCAGATGAAGCCCACTGTCACAGTGTAAGCTAATGAGATGCAATTTTACAGCTCAGGATGAGCTAAGGATCTGAAACTGTTCTTCCTCTGCATGCACAAAGAGTGAGAGATGCTAAGCAGGTTCCTTGCAGGAAGCTCACCTGGCAGGACAAACCACGAGAAAAATAGAGAAGGAATCAAGGTGTGCTTATTCCCATGGGAGAGTCTCTGTGTGTAGGTGATTCCCCCAACCAGAGCTCCTCAGAACTTCCGTGTAGCTCTGAACAAGCCTGATTTCCAAGGGATGCCTGCGGCTGAAGCAGACATCTCTGGTTGTGTTCCCACATGGGGGATCTCACTCATTCGGCAGAGAAACATTCGCTCAAGCAGGTATGATCTGGTGAATGCGAAGAGCAAAACTGTGAGGCACATAGGTGCTTAACAGCCACACATGGAGCACAGGGTTTATGGAGCCATGCTCCAGATCAGGGATGGAACACCAGTGAGGGTTACAGGATTACTTCTGTAAGATGCCACGGGGAACTGTCTCCCTTTATAGTGGCTGAAGAACAACTAAGTAATGGATTTGGCCTACCTCAGCTGCTCTACTGAAGGTCACCATGCCCACAATCTATATTCTGCTGAGCACAGGACACTGTCCTTCAGGCCTGATTACACAAACTGAATTCCCCTCAAACAAAAGCTGGAAGATGACTTGCTCTGCAATAGTTTCAGAAAAATGAGAACTTTCGACTAGTAAGACACTACCTGAGTCTGAGGTCATATTGCAGACACTAATATTGGGTCAGGCTTAGCTCAGTTTCATCCCAGTCCATTGTGAGAGCTGCTGAGATTTTGCAGGAATATCACGTTAGTCTGTCAAAGGCTATTCTGAGATAAGATGTTAGGGAATGGTCTCTTAAGAAGGCAGGGGTGAATTCTGAAACACATAATTGTGGATCTGCATGCTTCTGTGGCATTTGTGCTTGTCTGTAAGGCCAGTTTTGCTCCTTCCCAGACACACACACATCTAGCAGCTGGATTATTAGTACTGTGCTGGGTGAATTGTCTCATTTTTCTCCTTATTTGCTTCCCCCCTATTGTTCTATATCTTGTTTCACTTATTTTTTGTCTTCTTTCTTTCTCCTTTCTCCCCCTCCTTTTCTTCTGCTTCTGTTTGATTTCCCTCTACATCCCTTCATTCATTCTTTCCTCTCTTCTCTCATTTATTTGTTTAGAGCAAATTTTCAAATCTATAAACCCATTACAGCAAAGAGACTGTGTTGAAGCAGCCTTCGAGCCTGCAGATGTAGTGGATCCTGGATTCCAATAACAGAACTTATTTGGAAAAAAACATTATCTGTAATGTGGAAATGGTTTGGCTTGAGGCTAAAATTTATCATCATTACCCTAATATCATCTCAAGCCTCATCTCTGGCAACAGCTAAAGAAAACACCAAGGCTTAATTCAGTCAGTGCAAGGAAAGAGAGACAGAGTATGGAAAATATGATTTATGATGGAAATCAATGCAATCATAATACTTTATGCTTGTAAAATTGGGCTGTTCCAACAGTGCTCAGAGATTGCATAGGCAGCTTCCACCAAAAAAAATCATGGCAAGACAGAAAACAGCAGTGAGATGGTGCAGCTGGCACAAAGGGACCATAGTCACAGTTTGGGGTGTGAATGGGAACAGGTTTTGTTTTGCTTGGGTTTTGTTTTCCTTCCTTCAGAGATCAGGCAACATCACTTACCCAAGGTCTCTCTCCACAGGACAATAGAAAGATGCAGCTCCCAGAGGGTGGAGGGAGGGGGGAAAAGGAAAGGGAAGGATGGCAATCTGGAATGCGAAAGGAGCACTGACTAGTTCTCCAAGTAAATGGCAAGATCCTGGCAGGAGCAGTATCCCCAGTGTAAAAGTGAAAGCAACAACATGACTCATACCTCTGCAGTGCGGAGAACCTCTCAGAGACCAGCTGAGGTGTATTTACAAAAATCTGAATCAGGCTATTCACCTCAGCTAAAGACAGGCAAAAGTGGTGAGGCCTGGGGGAGAGAGGGGTTGTTTCTATTGCAGAAAACTAAAAAAAGCATCTGAATTTTCAGATCTTACCAAATCTTGACTCCTTTCATCCAATAAATCCGTATATATATAGAAATTGCAGAGATGATGAACAAACTGCTGATGTAAAGTTGAGTTAGTTCATCTGTAGTGTTAAGAACATGCCTTGTCAAAATGCTACATGCAATTTCCCAGAACAATGCTTGAAGGATGTTTTGCACTTTCGATGTATGGGTGGGAATATACCCCTGCAGCATTGCCTGTCTCTGGAGAAGCAGGACAGTTTAACATCCCCAGCAGCCCAGATAATGAAATACACTTATTCTTAGGGAATGCAAAGAAAACTTCTTTTTAGTTCATATCATTCCATCAAAGGTGAAGCAGGATTTGCAATTCTATGTAAGCTGTGTCAAAAAGGTGGTGAGAAGTGACCATTTGCAATATTATTTTTTAAAGGAAAATGTATTTCCAAACAAACCTATCTTTAGTAAAATGCTTCGGAAATTGTTCTGATGTTTTCTGATTTCTGGAGAAAGCTGGTTGTCTAAAAGTTGGAAAAACACTTTTTGTGGATTCCTTCTTATAAATAATCAAAATGTCCAGGTGTCATGATTCCTCTCCTCTTCTTCTCCCTCTCCACAGGGATGGTGGATACATGCAGTGATTTAGATCTATAGACCATGAAGATTATGAACCTGTAACATGGCAGACTTTGACCCCGGTAGTCCTAGTCTGAGAACTGTATCTCACAACACTGGTGTCCCTGAAGAAGTGTGCAGATACATAAAGCAAGTTCCTTCTTCCTCTCAGCGCAGCCACACTGTTTCCCAAAGGAGGTTCTTTTGGGGGCTAACACAGAGGAATAAGCTGTAATGTGCAGTTCTGAGCACCATGCTTGTACAGAAAGAGGGGACATGGAGAACACTGTTCACTAGACGCCAGAAAACCCAGATGGGGTCAGGGCTCACAGTACAATCCATTAGGAAGCCAAGCTCCACTGTCTTCAGGCAGGAAGTTTGCCTTCTAAATATATGGCTGGCCAGACAAGGCAGATTCTTCCTATCTCTTTTCATCCTTAAATAACAACACGAGGGTTACATGGTGTCTACCTTGGACTAGCCAAGAGGAAATGTTGCTTAGGGTGACTCCATCCCTGAACTTTCATCAGGCTAGCTGAAGAGTGCCTGTTGTCGTAGAGGGCTTCCAAAACATGTAGATGCAGGCAAGTTCATGTTCTCAGAAGGACCATCACAATGAAAGGTGAGCAGTGCACAGAAGTAACTCAGAGAAGCTTCTGCTCACAGAGCCAGAGCTAGCCTTACCAATGACTTTGCCTTGTGCTGGTAGGGACATCCCTATCTGTAACTTTAAATGCTTAAATCTTCCAAGTGCACTCATTGCAGAAATGGATAAAGAAATAAAGGACAAGGGAGCCTTTATTCTTCTGCATCTCATCACACTGGCGCCTACAAGGACATTGATAGATGAGGCTCTTTGATGCCAGAGAACTTGTGTCCCTCTCTGAACTGAGGTTTTCAAACAAAACCAATAGGAGGCTGGATTGTAGCACACATTGTGTTTTATTCCTTTAGACACCCTGTTATTTCCTGTCAGGGTCTGCCTGCCATTTTCCTCACCTTCCACCCTAAAGCTTGCTACCTAGTTCTGTTCTGTGTCCCCTCTCCTTCATCCACAGCTTTCTACCACCACCCCACAGATACACACACACAGTACACATGCCTGCTTCCCAGAGACATAGTTTGTGAAGTGGGGTGTTGTCTGATGGACTGATTTCCCTGATGGATTAATAAACGGCTTTACTATCTTATGTAATCTTAGCATATTGTCCTTACACTCTTTCTTGTTTCTGGAAAAGTCTGACAGCAAGGAGCTGGAGAGCAAAAGGTCTACTGAATGAAAGCAAATTAAAAGTCTCAGACACCTGTGGTGTCTGCGTTGGACAGCCATATGTCCCTCATTTGAAAGCACTGTTACTGTCTGCCATGAGTAGTATTGCTTGTTCCAGACAAATGTTAAGATACTGTATGGGCTAAGTTGATGTACAGGACCTTGCTTTGAAAACCTCTGTTCTAAATGTGGAAGGAAAGATACTCCAGTGGTTTGGTTTCCAATGCATTACTGAGATCGGAACAGTTACACTTCATATTAACTCCTTTTGCTGTCTAGTAGGCTAACCACAATATAAAGCTTCTTTAACTCACAGTGCTCTGTATCTACACACTGCCTAAGTACAGAAACATCCAACTAGATATGACAGAATTCCCTCTTCACGCATATATGTCCTCTCCACAAATAAGTATATATATACATATGTATACCAAATTGCTTGAATTATGCTAGACTGATGCATATGCATACCCTCACACATGCACACACATCCTTCTCATGCGTAAGTGATGAAATTTTTCGTGAGATCAATGTGGTGGGAGCAAAAAAGAACAAGGAAAATCTTATTTGATACTAAACTCTTAAGCATACTACCCACCCAAGAGTAAAATAGGTAGGTCTTTAAGGACCTAATAGGTCTGGAAATTGTGTCCACTAATAATGCAGTATTATGCAAGAGAAAATCTTCCTGGACCAGTAAGGGAAGCACACAGGCATATCGTTTTGGTTCTTTAGTGTATTGCTTACTTTAAAAAAACCCAACCAATTATCCATCTCCTCCCAGACTTATTTTTCTGTGTGACAGTTGAATTGGCAGGAGAACCACAGTTCTTGTGTAGGAGACACAGAAAAGCAGATCCTCTCTGCCAGTGTGCTTTTGAAACATATTCTGTTACTCAAACTGATAATGTTTCTCTGTCTATGACGATATTGAAACCAAGAGATATCAAAAACTAGGAGAAATGGTTGTAAGCAACCCAGATGGAAATACTGTAGGACCCTTGCTGGAAACTGGAAAAATGTATGTTGCTGAGCTTCATCCTAGTAGTCATTATTTTTAATTCAGAGGACTTACTGTACTTCTACAAACTTGTCCAGACAAATCAGAATCCAAACAGGAATTAGGGGAGATGTTTATTGGTCTTTACCATCCAAAAAGTTAAGCTACATGCATCCAGTCATTTTGACAAAGCAGTGTCATTGAGCCCAAGCACATTCTTGGTAAATAAATGCCCACATCATATAACCATCACCATATTTAACCTTCAACAGTAAGTCTTGTTTACTTCCAAGCACAATGGTTAAGACTGAATGTTAGAGAAGCTGTTACACTCTTGGAGGTTAATGTTCGGTTATACAAGAAATGGGAGGAACATGAAGGTCTCATTAGCCAATAGGAGATCCCAGGTGCTGTCAATCTAATATATTTCTGTACTGAAGTAATGAAAACAAAGCTGATTTGAGTGGTTAATATTTCATTTTATATCACTCCAGGTTTTAAAATTGTATTTTACAGCAGCTCAGGAGTGGTTATCAGTAAAACCAGAGATAAGGTGCTTCTTGCTACCTTCACAGCTCTCTCAGGGGGCTCTTGGGGAGGAAGCAGCAGAGCGACATGGTGGAGCAAAGTGGGGAGTGACAATGTTTTGAAGAGATTTTATCGGGTGGGGGTGTTTATTTTTTTGTTGGTATAGGCAGGAAGCTTAAGATGTTATCTGCAGGCTACATTGTGTGCCATTTTAAACGCAGTGCTCTTAACAAATACCGACAGCAAATCAGGACAAGAACAGACGCAAGTTGTTTCAGGCGACTTCTGTCAAGTGAACAGTAATGCACCAGGATTAGTGGCAATCCTCTCCATATTGAAGAGAGCAAGTTGCCTGCAGATGAAGTGCTCCAGGCATTGCAGTGGGTTTATCAAGGGGTCCTTGATATTCTGAAGCAGACATGCAGGCTGTAACATTATCGGTAGCTTCTCAATTCAGCCATCTCCTGCTGAAAATTGGGTGGCAGTAGTGGTGAGAGTGAAAGGCAGTTGATTCCAATTCCAGAAGCTTCCCAGGGAACCCACATCCTAGTGGTTCCCAGGCTGCTTCCTTCACCCCTTAGACATTGTTAATGCAACTGTACTTGCTCTTAATACCAGAACGTTAATAGCAGAGTATCGACAGGACAGCAGTTTGAGCCAGTGAACCATCAACTTCCATTCCATTGGGTGCAATCAAAGTCAAAGTTCAGTGGGCTCAAAAAGGCAATGGCAACTATCCCCAGTGCCAACATCCTCCTTTATCTTGGGTGCTCTCTGAAAGTCCCCGACTCAGAGGAAAACTGTTTCCAGTATCATTGTATTAAATGAGTGCTAACATCTTAAGGTATAGTATTTTTTTCTCCACTCTGACAAAGAGAATAGGTGTGTTACTTGGTGTGGGTTAGCTCTTTATAAATAAAGAAGACACCTCTAACTTACTCCCAAATAAGGTTTTTTTGTATTACCATGCCCCTTCTTTCTTTACCTTTCAGCAGCTTTATGCCATCCCACTAGCTAAGACTGCCTGGAAACTAGAATAAACAAATATTATTGAGTTACTGAGTTCAGGGAACCCTCATAAGAGAGTCAGATGTGCTTTTCTTCTAATAGCACCATCAAGGCTGGTTGCCAGAAAAAGTTATCTGGTCACTGGCATCTGGTTTGAATTACTATGCACGTTAATATGAGAGCTGACTCAGTCCCTGCGCACCTCAGAGTTTTTTTTCAGGCGCAGATTGGATTGCTTGCTGGATCCTTGTCCATAGCTGAGCATCTAAACTTGTGTTTCCAATTCAATTTAGAATAAACATCTTGAGAAAAGCCTGTCCCCTTCCCTGTAGACTGGGAAATACTGAAAAGAGAGAAAGTTAAGTTAAAAGCAGAATCTCACCTTCCATGAAGCCATTTCTTAAAAACTGTCATCACTTCTTCTGGGATTTAGCTGTGCAGCACTTCTTGCTATAGTTTTGAAAGAGGTAATTAACAAAATACATATTATGGTCTCTTTGAAGCTTCATTGTGGGGTCTTGCTGAGATAAATTCCACCGTGGAGCTCCTGTTCTTCTCCCACTTCCATCTCAAGCTTAGGAAATATAAGTAATAAGAAGCCAGTTTGGAAGTTCTCCCTAAGTAAACTTCTAGCACAGCAAGAGGGTTCATATAGATTTGCAAGTTTTCCCCCTGCTCATTCTGAATTTTTACCTTACAGGAACTTTTCTTGTTTTGTTTTGGTTTTTACCTTAGCTTTTTTAACTTGTAAGCCTTCCAGCAAAAATGCTGCATTTCACACGATTCTGAAACAGTCTGTATTCTCCACAAAGGTTTTATGCAGCATACAAAATAACTTAATCAGACACATACAGAAAGAGGCGTATACAGACACAGAGTGAGAGAGAGCAGGCACACCTGAGACTGAAGTGCATCCTGTTCATAAAAGGAGATATAGTGCTGATGGCATTTCACACTGAGGTATCTAGGGACCATCACATGGCTTGATGAGACCAAGGAAGCTCAATAGACTTTCCAAACCTAATTAGTACTTAATGATCTGGAGAGACATGGATGTCCATCACCTCTGCTTCAGCCCCTCTGTTCTTCCTCAAATTCTTAATTAACTTTTAAGGAGATGATGTGCTGATGAGTTTCCTAAGATACTGCATTGATTCTTTTTTCACACACACACACATACACGCTCATGCACACATTCACCCACACTACACACTCCAGCACACGTATTAAAGATGCTTTCTTACAAATGCTCAGCTCTGATGCACTCCACACAAGGGCTCTGCTGATCAGTGTTTATTAATGAAGCGCTGCCTTGAAAATTATTAATTGATGGCAATGTACAGAACGTTGTCTGGAATTTAACCTTATTCATCATTTAAGTATGTTGGAAACTAGAGCGTGGTGTTAATTAATAGCAGAAGAACAAAGTTGGATCGTTCTGCTGTGGATTTGAAAAACAAAATCATATGTGCAGAGAGAGGGAGAAAAAAGCTGTGATTAAATATAAAACCAGAGCAAGAAAGTGAGAGAAAACGGAGCCAAAGCCAGTGTCATGTTCAAGATGACTCACTTTGTGCCAGTAATGAAATAAAAATTTTCTTGTGCGCTTATGTAATATTTTACTGTTGTGTCATATTTAATCAACTCTGAGTTTTAACAAGCTAAGTTGAAGGTGGGGGGAAGCTGCTACCAATGGAGTGAAAACAGATTAATAAATTTTGAAAAGTTAATAGCCAAATTTTCAGATTAAAAAGGAAAAAAAAAAAAAAGAAAAAAAAAAGAAATCAATGCTGGTAGCTGAATTCACCAGGGGAAAATGACAAACGGAGAATGACTTACTTAAAGCTCACTTAATAACAAGCTGAATATGTGGCAATAACGCAGTATGCAGTGCTAATAGCTGTACTCTTCCAAGATTGTCTAGATGTTTTCAATGACTGTTCTCCAAGTCACATGCTTGATTAATGAAGAAATAATCAACCCAGATATTAATTTAACCAGCTTATTACCATGGGGTCAACACACTGCAATTTGAGGGCATGTAGCCCCTCAGTGACATTGCCTGCTATAGGACTGTTACCCTTTCTGAGGAGGGTCACTCAAACTATTTGAGTTTGGCCTCAAAATTTCAGTGTGCAGGTGTCAGCCACTGGTGTCCAGGTGAGCAGACCACTGCTATGGACTAATCTTCTGGTTCGTAGAATCATAGAATAGTTAAGGTTGGAAAGGATCTCAAGATCATCCATTTTCCAACCCCCTGCCATGGGCAGGGACGCCTCCCACTAAACCATGCCTCCCAAGGCTCTGTCCAATCTGAACTTGAACACCACCAGGGATGGAGCATTCACAACATCCCTGGGCAACCTATTCCAGTGTTCATGCAGTAGTTTCTCCACCTGGAAAGGGCTTGCCCCATGTTATAGTCGGTATACAGACTAACAGGAGGACAATGTGGACATCCCTGACTGTGCTGAACAGCCATATGGTTATGTGCTTCTCTCTAGCACATAAAGTCCATTTTTCCATGATCATATAAAAAGTCTGTGTAGAGGAGGGACTGAAGCTGTTCATCTCGTTGCCCGTCTTGAGCAATTTTTGTGTTTATACCAATGTGGGGTCTTATCCCTAAATAGACATCTCTGTGACTCAGGTTCAAAAATGCTGAGGATGGTGTGAACACACATTGTGCTCCCCACTCCAGAAACCCTGTCATCTAAAGAAAGATGACGGTCTGGGAAAACAGAGGAAATGAAATACCACAAAGCATGTCAACGACTACCAGATGCCATGAGAAGACAGAGATGCTGGCTTGACTAGATCTCAGAAGAGGAGAAGACCTGGCATTACAAGTCCAATTTGAATTAAGCTCAGATTTCCTCTGATGCAATTAGTGACTGCTTATGTACAGCACAGACCAACGGCTGGTTGTGGGAAGGTATCCAAAGGGCACAGAAAGTTTCTGAGGTATCTGGACTGTGTCAGTAGCAGGATGGTACTTTGCAGAAAGCACCAGAGAAAATTTCCTGTTCTGCACTTCATGATCTCTAGCTGAGATCTGATTTTCTTGATATCACTCTGCTGTGCCCATTCCCTGACAGCTGATTCATGTGTTGTCCCATCTTCTTCACCACATGCTTGGGGGAGAAAGTGGAGTGTAAAGGACACCCCTCCCTTCACTCCCCCAATCACAAAAGCTATTATTATTTCCAACTCATATGACTTAATTGTTCTTCTGAGAGCAAAAAGCAAACAATTATCCAAGAGACCAAGTTCCTTTCACTTCTCATCTTGTAGGAAACCTTGGCTAGAGAACCTGGTAGCATCTGGAGAAGTAGAGGAGAGCTGTTTTTTCCAACTATCTCAATTCCTTCTCTTCTATTGCTTTCTGAGAATAAAGGTTTTTCCAAGCTACTGAGATTTGGTTAGATGAGCAATGAAAACGAAAATATATTGCCTAAACCAAGGACAAGAGAAGACTAATTAGAAAGAATAATGGTCTTTAGGAAGAGTGCTCAATGCAGACCAGAGATCTTTTAGGTCTGGAAAATCAAATGAATAAACACCCCCCCCCCCCCAAATAAATAAATAAATGAAATTAAACAAAAGGAAAGAATCTCACCTCTCCACTCTGTATCTCTGTTATTATAAATTCAGAGGTGGCCATTTAGATTACCAAAGGCAGCCCAAAGCTGGCAGCTTAGTGACTGTGTTCCTAGCAATGCTTACACCCAGCCGTGGACATTAGAATCTGTTTAACTGAGCAAAACAAACATGTTAATCATGATCCTAGGGATTAGCTTGTAGTCTGCTTGAAAATTGGTGCGGCATTTTTGGCTACCAGAATGCTCTTTATCAGAGCTGGTTTCATGCAGAGATTAGGCATCATCAGGGCTCTCTGAAGTGTACCCAGCATACTCCCAAAGGCTTTTAGTGTCAGTGGTGAAGTACCTTGCAAACAAGCTCCTGGCATGGGTCTTTCAAAAATGCCCATCCTCATCTAGTAGGGAGGCTGTTAAACTGTGGATCATTGTCCTTGGTTCAGTTCCTTTCTTTACCACAATGAGTGAAGACTGTGAAGACAATGTTCCTTTCTTTACCACAATGAGTGAAGACTGTTGTATTCCCCACATTTCCCTTTTTCCGTATATTGCATATGTAAGTTACAGACTCTGCATCTGTCTTTGAATCTTGTATTTCAAATATAGGGCTTGGCATGCACTGATTTGGTGGAAGTTTGTCCTTAGGGCACAATCATAATGCAGATGAAGCCCTCCTGCATGGGTCAACCCCATCAGAAAGTCCCTTTAGAAGACAGTGCTCTGTATTTGCCAGGAGAAAAAGGGCTACAGGCTAGCACATTAGGACATTCCTTGCCTCTTAACCCTGAGGAAGGGGTCCTCCCTATCTGTCCTAGTTAATTCTGCAGTGCTAATCCTTGTTTTCCATTGGGAAAGTGGAAAGTGCCTTTGATTCTGAAACCAGGTGAACTATCAACGATGATATCATCATTCAGCCTACACTGGCTTGATTAGGGACCATGCCTTTACATGGCACAGGATCAGTATCCATTCCCAAGCATCTTGAAGTAAGCAGCTATGTTTGGGGGGACAGGCCACTGAAGGCTTTGTTTGTCTCCTAGACCTAGAAAAGCTGCGCACAGAGAAGGTCAGAGTGGAACCATAAAGCAAATAACTACAGCTCCTCTTGTGTGTTGCTAAGAGATACACTTTAATCAGGTTGCACCAGTGTCAGTGGTGAGTGTGGAACTAGCTGTTCCAAGCACAGCAGGAACAGCTCTCTGCGAGACATGCACAAACCAGTCTATCTCTCTTGCTGGTTGCTAGCAAGTACTTGCTGGAAAACATGGGTTATTCCACACATTTTAGTTAGATTTGGTAGAACACTGTCATTCACATAAGGCACACACTCTGTCTTTCCTGTTCTTTAGTGCCTTACTCCAGTGACCAAACTTCTGCATTCCTATTAGCAAACAGCCTCAGCATCCAAATGTGCTACTTGAATGACACACTTGTAAGGAGAAATAAAAATAAAAGACCCAAACCTAAATGGGGAATCTATCTCTTTAGAGAACTTTTCTCAGTCTCTCTGCCTTGACACGTAGTGTGTTTTCATTCCTTTCCTGCTCCTGCTGCTGCCATGACTTCTTCCTCCTTTCTCCCTCCACCCCTCCACACTCATCCCTACAGGTATAAATAACCCAAACCCCGCATAACTAACCATGATGTGGCAGACCCTGCTGTGTCAATTTCCCATCTGATACCTCCTTGCCCAATGCTTCAGTTACCTTGCTGAGTTGAATAGGTTGTATGTTTGAAATTAAGCATATGCTGAAGCCTTCTGCTGAATCTTGAACCTAGGTCATGACACTGATGGTGTGCAGGCAATTGCCCCTTTACAAGTGGGGACCAGAATCCATTTCATAATGCAAATGCTGAGTGTTATTAAGATGAAAAGATACAGATGTGAAAGTCATTGAAATAACAATGTTGAGAGCCCACTGGTGACAATGTACAAAGGGTTTCTGCTTAATCTTCCTGTGACCAAGCTAAAGGCTGCTGGTTTGTATGAACCCAAAATGCATGTTGATTCAATCCCACATCCTTATACTAGGGGGTACTTTGATAAAGGACTATGTGCTGAAATGAAGTAAAGCAGTCATTACAAATACTAGTCATTAATAGCATGAACCTTCATATTCACCTGGCAAGACATTGGTAGCAACTCAGCAGTGCTGTTCCCTGGGCACTGGCTGATGGGTTTTACTGACATTATTCAATTAGAGCTGTTCAAATCAACCATTTGAGAGCCGTCTGGCTGCTGTAGTAAAAATAACCAATAATAATTTGACCCTGACATCATCCCTCATCTCATTGTTCAGTCCTTTTTGAGGACAATTATTCATACAGTACACATCCTGTATATAGCAGCCGCTCTTTGTCCTGCAGTTCCTGTGTAAACTTTCCTGGGTGTGCAAACTTCTTAATGCTGCACTGACTGGTAATGCCACTAAATGCTACTATTGTTATGTGGCTGTTTTGTAAATGTTCACATGATAGTGGTTTCTACTGTGGTTCTACACCTGTGAACATGTGATACCTCCTTCTTGCTTTATTACTTTGATTGCGTACATCTTTGGTATCATGCAACTAATAACACTTATTATTTGTCTATTCAGCTACCTCCTTGCTTGTAATCCAGGCTCCTAGTTGTCAAATATAAAGACCCTCATGAATGTCAGGAGTAGTCCAACAAGTCTGTGGCACTCCCCCATTATCAAAATAGGTCTGCTTTTCTCCTTTCCATCCCTAAGTCAAGGCTAATAAAAGGGAGATGGACAGGTTTTTAGAAAGCAAATGATAAATTCATGCTGGTCTCTTATTGCAGACCTCTTTGAGAAGTTATCATCTTCACCTTGGTTATTTAAGGGATTAAATACCACATCAGTAAAGACATGAATAGAGAGCATTCTGGTCTGTTGTAAAAATAAAAACTTCTCAGTTTATGCTCTCTTTCCCCATTGAAAAAAAAAAAAAAAAAAAAATGGCAAAACCAATTATATAAGGTCCTTAAAATTATCCATGGAATATTTGGATTCCATGGACAAATAATAAGCAAATGCTTAAATAAATATTTATCTTTGAAAAGGCTATCATGCTGTGAATAGCAGTCTTGGTAATTTATGCCTATTTCTTCCATAAAATGTAATCCTAAATTAGACGATCTGGGTATGGGATGTATAACAGTCTCTAGTCTTAGTGGGAAAGATGGTTCATCGTTGAAAATTTTGCCTACAAAGTATCCTAGGAGTTTTGATATGTATGGGGAAGCCATCTCAAAACAGAGATCGATGGCAGCATCAGAAATGAAACCACACTTCCTCTGGCAGCATCTCCAGATTGAAACGTTTGGGATGTTCAGGGTCTGAAGAGAAAAAAAGATTCTCCACAGACCCCAGATTTGTTTAATGGAAAAAATACATAAAGCTCAAACCCGAAATTTCTCTGAAAAATACAGCCTGATTTCACGCTAAATGGTCATCAAGATCAAAGAGGAGAGGCTTCCTCCAAAGTGCAGCCACCCCACTCTCCCGCAGATTCCTTTAGAAGTGCTTTGAGGAGTAAGAATGTCCCAGTCTTGTTGAAAAGTCTCAGTGAGATCCTTGGGATCTTTATATACATCTCCAAGTCATATCCAGAAGCAATATCTTGCATTTTCTTCCCCAGCCACGGGGAGACCACAAGGAAAATGAGCACTTTCTACAACTTTTGCTGACGTCCAGCATTCACATTTGGCATCCCCCTTGTCACCAGAAAGGTGATCTATGTTTTCATTCATTACCAACTTAAATTTAAGACTGGGCAGTGCCCCAGAAGGGAGAAAAAACTAAGCAAAACAGAACAAAACCCACAACAAAACCCCTGTACCTCTGCCATCACTATCCCTTTAGTTATCCAGTCCCCTACTGCAGCAAGAGACCTGCCACTAGCAAATTCCCCAACCACTCATTTATTTCCAGGGCTGTGCTGTGAAGCTTCATTCTTCAAACATAATAAATCCAGCAGCTTCGTGAGTTGAGCTATTGTGGATATTTCCCTGTGACTGCAAATGGGAATGGTCTGTACAGATGAAAGCCCGGATCTCTGTTATTGCAAGTAAAAGACTCTGGGTGAAATATCTACCAAGGAGTATATTTTATGTGTTTTCTTTAACTGTCCATCCAAAAAGTGCTGAATGATAGTCGGGTGCTGTTAGGAGGCACTGATAATGGCCTTACATTTATGAAGTACCATCCGTCCAGATGGACCCCCTAAGTACTTTATAAACTTTATTAACTGGTTGTTCCAACTCCACATATCACCTTGTATCTATCCATCTGTTTACAGCTATAGCCATATAGAGAGCATTTCTCTCACCACTAAAGGGTGGCTATTTTGGGTTTGGGATGTAACAGATGTTTAAGAGCTCGCATCAATGTGGAGTAACAACTTCATGGCTTAGCCCTGCTTCTCTTCTGTATCTCTGTTGACTTTGGTGTGAATTAAAACTTGGGGGTATCGAATCTAAGGAAGCAGGTGAAAAAGACAAGGAAGTGATTTTCCATATAGCAAAGCAGAGTTGTGCATCTCATTGCCACCAGCTGCTGCAGATGTTCAAAGTTTGAATAGGTATGTGTGGAAGATCGCAAGTTCATGTATCATCCACACCCAGCTATGCCACAGAGATTTGCAATGGCTCTGGGGACATTACTTTCAGCAGACCTACTCTCCCTTACATCACAGCTGGATTTTGGGTGTCCTTGGAAGCTTTCTTATTGCAAAGTCCTCACAGAGGACACAGCAAAGGGGCTTCTTAGTTGGGCAGTGCCTCGAACTGGACATCAGTCCAGTTTAGTGTGAGGTGTCCCTGCCCCTGGCAGGGGTGTTGGAACTACATGATCTTAAGGTCCTTTCCAACCCTAACTATTTTATGTTTCTATGATTTTATTCGATCATGGGATGTCAGCTCTATAATGTCTCACTGCTTTATTACAAGGCTAATTTGCTCGGGTTTTAATCCCTCTTTACTACCTCTACGGCTGTAAAGTCCTGCACTGAAGCTACCATTACATTGATATAGATCAGGAGATGGTAGTTGGGCCAACCAGCTTGTTGTTCACTGTAAAAGGCTTTTAAATTAGACAGCCTCTACTCTCCAAAGATCTGACACAACTGTGCGTGGTCAGACTATGATTATTTTTCTTTTCTTGTCCAGAGGATGTGTCCAGACAGCAATCTGTACTTGTATGAAATTAGGATCCATTCAGTATCCTATAAAATCTAAACTGAAAGATTAATTGTTAGCCATGATTACTATACTATTTATTATCATTGTGTGATGTTGAGACTATGTTTGGAACAGATGGGAATCCAATTAACTTAGTTCTGCTTTTGTCCGTTGGATGAGACATTAATTTCAGGGCCACTTTCTACCTTTGAATAGCTATGAGAAAATAATTATTTTCATGGAATTTCATGGTTTTGAGGCAGTTTATCACAATATATTTTGCTTTCTCATGAAAGGACACTACTGGCTGCTAAGCAACTGAGTAGCTCTGTTTACATGTACATTTATCTATATATACGCACATATATATACATATGCAGACACACAGAGTACTTATTCAAGGACAGGAGTCCTCATCAGACTAGCTTTCAATGAAGAGTAATTCTATTAATTAGGGCTGCAGTTACCATCCCTCTTCAGCTTCCCCACCTTACACCTCATCTTCTTTCTTCTGTTGCAACTATTGCTGTTTTTTAATTAATGTGCCAAAATGTTCTCTCCTAACTAGAAGAGAAAACCAAAAACACAGAAGTGATTAAAGGAGGTCTCATGAGAAAGACTATTTATTTGTCTAACTCTTTTAGAAAAAGGCAGACTTGTCAATGATTTCTCTTCAGGATGGTGTCCCATAACCAGGGGAGGAAGCAGAATTAGTCATTAATGGGGCTTTTCTCCCAGACAGAAATAATCATGCTTAACCAGAAAACTTAGAGAAGTCTTCTGCTTGCAGTCAGTTCTGATACACATAGAATCACAGAATAGTTAGGGTTGGAAAGGACCTCAAGATCATCCAGTTCCAACCCCCCTGCCATGGGCAGGGACACCTCACATTAAACCATGTCACCCAAGCCTCTGTCCAACCTGGCCTTGAGCACCGCCAGGGATGGAGCATTCACAACTCCCCTGGGCAACCCATTCCAGTGCCTCATCACCCTCACAGTAAAGAATTTCTTCCTCATATCCAATCTAAACTTCCTCTGTTTAAGTTTGAACCCATTACCCCATGTCCTATCACCACAGTCCCTAATGAAGAGTCTCTCCCCAGCATCCCTATAGGCCCCCTTCAGGTGCTGGAAATATTTCTTTTTTGACTTTTTAATGTCTCCTCTTTTTTTTAAAAAAAGGTCTTATGAATCCTTAGACCAGGAATTATCTCTCAATCTGTCTATATTTTTGTTTTTCATTGTATTGATCATTAGATTATTTCTCCACCACAAATCTCTATCTCTGGATTTGAAATGTTACTTACAACATCCAATGTAATTCCCACACTTCAAAACTGAGATTTCACCCCCCACAGTTAATTGATGTTAATATTCAGGATTCAAGATTATCTCTCTGTTTTTCATCTTTGAAGCAATTTAAAATTATTAATTGAATACCTGAAATTAGATAAGGTAACTAAGATGCTCAGTGTAGGGAAACAGGTAAAAGAGACAATAATAGGGTTGAGATATAAACACAGGAGCAACACTGGCAAAAATGCTGATTGAAATTGTGTGGGCATGGGTTTGAAAACCATCTTTTCAGCCAGAATAAACACTGTGAAATGCATGCCTTTGTTGCTGCTGTTTTATTTAAGTTAAAGTTGTCTGGGTGTTGATGAAATACCTGGGGAGGGGAATTCAGGAAAGAAAATCAGCTTTCAACTAAAAAAAATAATGGGTTTGCATTTTCAAATGTTATCATTCTTTATGGATAATAATAATAATCTAAATGTTTGCCAGAAACTGGAACAAAATGATTTACATGGTTTAGTTTTTTGTTGAATCCTTTTCCAGTTCAGCCTCCTCTCTGCACCTTCCCAAAATATGTGTGAGAAATCAAAAGCATCAGAAACTTATGTGCTCTAAACCACATCTTTTCTGGATCTGAGAAGTTATGAGTTTCTAAAACCTCCAGCTGTCATCTGCCAGCTTTCAAGACAAGCTGTGGACTTGGAGCCCACCTATCCAGAGGTCCCTGATTTAGACTTAGTGGCTTTGTCAGGAGGGTGGTGACTAGTCTTGCACACACACAAATTGGCAGTTTTCTGAGCCACTCTGTGCAGTAATCCTTGACTGCCATTCATATGAGTCAGGCAGTGTCTCTCATTTCAAATTACATTGGTGTATTTGACTTTCAAATGAGAAAACTAAGTATCATGAACAGATGAAGAGATAATCAAAACATCTTTGTCCAGGTTTTTGGAAACTGGTTTTGAAAACTGAAACTCCTGATCCATTCTGCCAGTTCTCACAATATTTTTGTCATTAAAAAACAACAACAACAACAACATTTGCTGATCTCTTTCCTAAATTCCCTGCCTTTGGAGGCATGTGCATTGGTGCTGAATCACCTTAATAATTATTACATGTAACTGAAGTTTCTATTTACTAGTATCTGTAGAAAAGTTCAACATTTTCTTTCAAATCAAGAAAAATTCCAAATGTGAGCATTTTCAAAGCCAAGCCTCAGTACTGGTAACTATATTGCAGGAGGTCCCCTTGTTTTGATGGCACTGGCATGAATTTTCATTTTCATAAAATGAAAAGAAGGAAAAACATCCCTGGATCAGCAAGTTTAATCCACTGCCACTGCATGAACTAGCCAAGGTCCATCTTGAGCTTGTTCTTAAACCATACTCCTTACTTTTCCTGTGGGGCTACTGGTCTAGGACTTCATATCGTTGATGGGAGTTAACTTTGTTCCTAATATCTAGGGTAAAATTATTCACAGATGCATTTCCTCATCCCAAAGAATTTATAGCAAAGCCTGTCTCATTTTTTTTTAAATCCATCCTTTGTAATTATTCTTAACTATAAGTTGCATTTTCTCCCCCTTTTTTGCATATTTGGATTGTTATCTACAAATATTCACTCTTCGGGCTGTGTCAGTAAAATTATATGAAGTTGTTTCACATTCCTGATACAACCAGCAGACATGTATCTGTGAAAATGGAGCACTCAGCTTTCTTAATATTTGTACATGTATGTCTTGGAAATATTGGGGAGCTGTGAATATTCATTGTTATGCAACAAAGCTGTTCCAAAGTTCATAGGAAGTGAACAAAATAGGTAAAGGAAAAATTTTAAGCAACTTGCTCTTGACCTTTAAAAAGAGAATTTACCTTCTCCCATCACTTTTCTTGTCTTACACATTTGAATTGTGTGTGGCTAAATGACATATGTGTTACCTCCTAGAAATGGCTGCATTTCAACAATGTCATGCAGGAATTCAGTGTATTATAAAGTACCACAGGACATTTTGGAATGTGGCTGTGGGTGGAGATTGGTTGTGTCTAGACTGGTATTTTTTAAATGGATACCAGGGAACGGCATATCTGCAAGATGATGGCATTTCATGAGAATGGGTGGATGCTGTTAAGGTAAGAATGTCAAGGAGCACTGCTTAAGGGATTTCAGGGACTTTGCCAGGCAATTCCAGAACTTCAGGCCTTGTTTGCTTACGTTTTTGGCTTAATTATCTGGAGTGAAAGGACATCTTTATTTTGTATTTGAACAGCAACTCATCACCTGCCCTTTCTAACCTCAACTAACAGCATTATCTCCTCAGGTCAAGTAAGAAAGGCCAGTGCTCTTGTTGCTGTAGGTGATAGGTTCAAACCTTTATAATCATCTATGACAGCACTTGTTATATTTCTTTTTTTATGAGTTTTTTTCAACCTCCAGCTTTCAGCTCCATTATACCGCAGGTCTTTGGATTTTGCTCTTCATTTCTTCCAGTTTCTGTATCACTTCCTGATCCTTCATCATCAATTTTGCATTTCAATTTGTTTATCTGCCTGGGACAGCTTTCCCAGAGTATTTAACTCACATGTTCATGGTCAAACTTTCAAATCCATGGTATTAATATGGATTTGAAGTAAAGCCAGAAACATGTTACAGTCAAGTGCAAGCACACACAGATCTTTCATGCTTGTCCTTTTTTTTTCTAGCTTGTGAGCTGGAGAAACATGCACACAAAAATACAAATACACACCCTCATGGCACAGCCATACCCTGTTCCTTCAGCTCAAAATGTCACTATCAGACTTAACAAGAAGCCACCTTAATCCTTATCCCCCATTGCAAAGCCCTCTTCTTCTCTGTGGATTGATAGCTACTAGCCTCTTATCTTAGACAGGAAGTAAATGAAAGAAAGGGAAAAATAAAAAAGACACCTTTCCCCTCTTGCATAAGCTGCACACCAACCTTCTTGTTATTGATATGTGGTGAAAGTGCTGTCTGGCAATGAAAAATCACAGCGAGAAGAAGAACTCTGGCTTTGGCAATTCCTGGCAAATTGCTGTGTATCTCTGGCTGGACACAGCTTCTCTCTCTGCTTAGACTGGGGCATGCTGACACCATGGATCACAGGATGAAGTACCCCAGGGTGATCTGTTGCCGTCACTAGTAGTGTTTTATGAATTAGTACTGGATCTTCTTGCTCAGTTTCTCTCCTGCCATCACCTCTGCTTTGACTGGGGTGTTCTCTGCAAGGAGTGAAGGAAGGCATAAGGAAGTATAGTAGCAAACTGTGACATTTAACATTTTATGACCAGGAAAGAAAGGGTATCATCAGGAGCTACACTGACTGGCAGAGAGCTGCAGTCACTGGTACCTGATCTGAGCTGCTGGATGGAGTCACATCAGGGAGGATGGCAGTGCAGAACAGACCAGTGATACTGGACGGGACAAGAGCTGTGGAGAGATGGCACACTTTGGTGGAGGCAGGGTTTCTGTTGCTTGCATACACATACACTCAGTAGCATTCAGGCTTTACTGTGCATCAGTAGTGTGCTTGTTACTCTGCACTCAACTGGTCTGAGCAAATCGAAACCTTCATTACTGTGAGGTGGACTGGGAAGAGGTGAGGACAACTGAACTGAACACCAGGAGCACCAGGACAGATACATAGTGGACATAACAGGCAATTAAACAGGCATTAAACCTTTCTGAAGCCTTGTTTTTATCACATGCAATCACAACCTTTGTGTTCAGTCCCAGGCCACCCGGATCTTGTGAAAAACTCCTATGTCATTTCATAAAATAATGTATATTAACTCCTCCCAGGACAGGATGACAGTGTTGGTCCTCTTTGGGATGAATGTAATCCAACCTTCCTATGGAAAGACAAGTACAGTCATGTGGGCTGAGTTAAGCCTGCCACTTTGCAGTGGGGGATGAGGTTTTGTTGCATGTACCACTACTTTGTTGTTTTTCTCAGGAGGTAGTTTGTTGCATTATTGCTGTTCCTGCTGCTGTTGCTTTAATCTTTCACAGGAGATTATATAAAACAGCCTCTCCATGAACCAGAACACATCTCTGGGGAATATGATGACAGCATCCATATCTTAAAAAGCCATAAAGTAGAGACATACTATAGAAAGTAGTCATTCCCAGTAATAAGTGCAGTATGACATCCAGGAAACTACCCTATTGTGACAAGCTTGCACACTAGTGCAAATCTGAAGAAAAGTACATTTAAAACCACAGATGTTGCCATGGTTGTTATTTTAAAGGTTTTTCTTTCCTAAACTACTTCTGCAGCCAGAAAAAAGCCCCTTAACCCTTGACAGACTGTAGCAGGCTTCTGATGCTCCCCAGCATCAGGACTAAACTGATTTCTCTTGAAGTCTCCATCACAGATATCCTGTCCTAAAATAGCAGCTCCCTGCATTTTGCAGAATTCGCACCTTGGTGTACTCCAGCCCTTGTAGACCCTGAATGGGTGAACAAGCTGCTAAGGAGTTTTCTTCCTCCCTGATCTCAAACAGATATTAGTTTATAAACTATACACAGTAGATGGGAGTCCCAGTAACAAACTTCTTTCAGGTGTTGCAGGAGCTGGGGCAGGGAGAGAGGTTAACTAGAGCTGTGTGGCTGCTCAGTCACACATGAACAGAATATCCAACTGTATTATTTACAAAGTGTGGCGCACCATGGAGCAGGGCACTCATTAGAAATTACTGTATTTGTACCTGGAGAAAAAAAGCACCAAGGACTTGCTCCATCATCCATACTGCAGCCCAGGAGATGGAGGGGGAAGGACTTTCTTTTCTATACTCCTCCACTAATGTGTTAAGAGAATTCAGGCCACTGAGCTTTAACTACATTGAGCCACACTTGGAGAGCTAAAATGTCACCTACATCTCTGCAGCTAGTTAGCGAAAGAACAAGAGACTCCCAAGTGTGATTTAGAGTGCCTGAGCAAGAAGATGTACAGATTCCTGTATAGAGCCAACGAATGGAAAGCCCTGGGCACTGAGCAGCTCAGCCTTTCCAAATATGGCCCTTTATGCCTTAATTTCCCTACTCTGATCAGTGGCAAATGATGCCAGCAACCACTGCCCCGAGGTTTTACCAAAGAACTTCAGGACCATTAAGTCAATAGATGCTGGAGAATTGTTACAATCACAACCATCCACAGCAAGGGAAAGCACATTCCCAAGCAGCGAGAAAGTGGAAGGCCTAATGAACATTAAGCAGAGCACTTGCTCTGCACTGGTGTTGTCACTGCTGGAAACATCTTCCTGACAGAGCTCCTGTCCATCCAGGGTCGTACATCCATTCATCATTGCTCCTAATGCAAGCTTGGGAGTTTTAAAGCCAGGGCTAAATCAGACCATCTTAATTTGCAGGCTTAATGCATTGCACATTATCCATATCCTTCCTATGGGATTTATCTTGATTAAGTGCTAATTTGTAACTGGTGGTATACCCAGCAAAGTGACTGATGAGAAGGGTACCTGGGCAGAGAGTCTGTTTTTGCAGCAATGCAGACCGGGGATGGGAAGTGCTGTTTCCACCACAGACACATAGGCAGGCAATGCATTTTGTGCACACCCCCATCAGCCTAACACATGAACTGTCCAGAAAGGTTTAGTTTTTTCAGCTGTTCTTCAGCTGCAACAGAAGCAAAGGTCTGCTATGAGTGAGAGGACCGGTCTTGTAAAGGTTTTTGACTATACTTGAATAATGTGCCCCTGGGCTGTTTTATAGCCCTGTCTGTGCAGGACAGCATAGGCCAGAAAAGGCCGCGGCTGCTTCAGATAATCAAGTGCAGGCAGCCATTCACACATCCCAGGTTGCGCATCTTTGGCTGCCTATGGAATGCCTCCTTTACATGATGGGACCTGAGTCACCACCAGCTCCTGCCCAGCCCCTTCCTCTGTCTCATTGCTTCTACTCTGTGATCACTAGCTCCAGCTGGGTTAAATGCTGAGTGGATGAGACCTCTTTAAACATGATCACTGTCCTGATTTGACCACAAAACAGCTGGCAGAACCTATCAGCAACATGAAGAAATCCACTTGAGATGGGCAGGGCCTTTCCAAGGAGCTAGGAAGCTGAATTTCAGGATACTTCCACTCCATTGACCTCTGATTTCTAATGTGAAACAAATCTTCCACCTCCACCAAACAGATAGGCTGAATCTCATATCAATCCAGATCAGCATGTAGATTTTACACAGTTTGAGGAGAAGGGACCTTTAAGCAGAAATGGGTTCTCAACTTTTGCTATCACAGCCCTAGCATTTCACTAAAACAAAAGCCTTTATTTCATCTGCTTCTTTGATATCTGAAACTGTATCTGGTCCTGCAGTCACCTGTCTCTCACAGTTCATAAAATCACAATGAATGTATGCATTAAACAAGTCTTATGCACAGAAACACACACAGAAGTCAGGTCAAGCTATTTCATAGGCCTATTTTACAGAAGGGTGAAGTAAAATTTTATTCAACTCTCTTTGGCATAATAATAAGCAAATCCAAGCAAGGCATCCAAAAGTCTTAGTGTCTTATGCTGTACAGAGCTGTTCTGTACTACCAGCATTTCTCCTTCTGGCTGTTTTTCCTAACACTGAAAATAGTGGACAGCTTCTCAGCTGATGGGTACTGCTTTCCTTTTACTGGAGTAACTAATGACAGCAGTTGAGGAGAAAAGGGGGTGTTCAGTAGGAAGAAGTTAATTAATTTCAGGGGGTTTAATTTTTTCTTTTGTACCAAACCATAAAACAAAAATTCTTCGGGAGCCAGACCATGTACCTCCAGTAATCAAAAGAGAGGCAAGGATCTGACTAATAGATATTACGTTCCATTATATGGTCTTGAAGTCAATAAACATTAGGTTACCTTCATGCAGTGAAAAAAGACCAGATTTATTAAAAAATCTTATCTGGAGGGTTTGCATTTCAATAGGATGTGAATTTGCATATTTTAACAATAACCTCCCATCATTCTGTCTGATCTGTGCTCAGTTGGCCATACAGATCACTTTATCTTGAATAGATTATCACTGGTTTAATAAACCCTTCATAATATGCAGGTATAACAATGGTACTTCATTGGATAAAGGAGGTATTAAAGTTCTTTTTCTGGAAATAGGGGTGGCCCAGATAGTGATTAACTTTATAGCTCTGTACATCCCTGCGCTGAATACACGATTGAAGGAGAGTATTCCCATTATTCACATTCAAAACGGACCAGATCTTCAGAGCTCCTATTAACTCCTCCTTGCCCATGGGAGCTCTGCAGACATGGTAGCTAAGGCTGCCGGGGTTGTTATCTCAGCAGTGGCCACTACCTGAGACATCAGGAAAAGGCAACGCTCTTCCCCAAAGCCAAGTCTCTTTCCATGTGCAGAGTATGATCAGTGCCAAGCTGTTTCAGAGATGACACACCTTCTCAATGCTAGATGGAAATAGGGTCAACAAAAAGCTCATCAGAAAGCCAAAAGGCTTCTAGGCAGATAGCTTAGATACGTACCCTGCTTTCAAGGAAAAAGCAGAATTATTCTTCTTGTCTCCTGTTCAAGGCTTTGACTTACTTTCTGCTTTCAGTTTCTACACAGAAGCTCATTTTCCTCTTGCTGCCCTTTACAAGAGATGAGTCCATCCCACAACTCCCACATCTTGTCTTGTCTCAAAATGCTTGGTCTGGAGCAGCATACTCAGACCCTGTGCAGGGGAAAAATGAGTCTCTGCCAAATCACAGGAATGGCTTTTGCCTCCTGCAGTCTCCACAGGGACAGACTATTACTTGTATATGTCTGCCATTCGAGGTTCCTGACCACTTTTCTTGCGAGACACAGGGCAGAGCATTAGTACCAATGCACTACAGACAGGGGCAAATATAATTTTCATGTTGTCCCACAATTTTTGATTTCTTCTTTTTTGTTTCTTTATTGGTATTTGCACTCTGACTTGGAAAAAAACCTGATACTGTTCCTCTCTTGGGTACCCAGTGCAGCTGTGAGCATTAACTGTACACACACAAAGCTTAGACAACCAACAGGCTACTGTGGCATTGAGCCCAAGCTTGTAGACCTTAATGAGAGATAACGTTTGCCCAGGACCAGCTCTGTGGTCACGCAGCCTTGAGATCTGGACTACCTCACATCTGACCAGCTGGGAGCACAGGAATAATGAATTTTGTGGCTGAGTGTGCATGCATGTGTGAGAAAGAGAGAGATGTCACACACATGTTCCCCAAGATAATCTTGAGCACAACTAGAACTTTTCATATTCTCTCCTGACTCTGTTTTCTTTTTTCTATGCTCAAGCTGTGTTCGTGCTTGCCTTTCCAAAGCTCCCATCATGAGCTTTTTGCTTCTCAAGAGCCGACATGCTGGTGTGCTGCCTGACAGTGGGAGCGCAGCAAGGCTAGTGAATAATGGAAAGTTATTGACCTATAATAACCTGGCATTATTGACCATAAATGATTTAGTTAAAGCACACACAGACACACACAGACACACATAGACACACACACAGACACACACACACACCACCTCATGTGGAGGAGCTGAATTTTGAACTCCCTTTGTCCAGCGCTGCCTCAGTGGAGCTTATCACAGGGTAGGGGAGAGGGGACATTTTGAACTGGCATGAAATTATTGTTAATCAGAACAACATTTCTGATGATGGTCTAATAAGATTCTTGTGAGGAATAAGCAAAAACACCTGCAGCCACAATCAAATTGTCCTGAGTCTTTACTTAAAGTTTTGTGAAGGTACAAACCTTTCCCGAACTTTAGCAAAGTTCACAGACTTTAGGGCTGAGGAGGACAATTTTCATGAAGCAGTCTGACCCCTGCCCTGTGGTAGGCTAGAGATTAACAAATAGCAGGACCAATAACCTGTCATTAAACAGGAGCACAGCATCTAGGGAGAAGGAAAACCGTCCAGATTTGATGCCAGGCTTCCCACTCTGTTATTTTCCATTTGTGCTGAGCCAGCTCTTCTCCTCCGAAGTGGAAGTGCTGACATCAGCTGCTTTGGAGCCACAAAATGTTGGTTCTCCTGCCAGAAGCCCTGCTTAGGGCTCTAACCTGCCCTCAGGTCCCCATCATCTGGTTACATCTGCAGGGTCAGGCATCCCTGAAACCCCCATAGCTTCCTGTGCCTGAATGGAGCCCTGTAGAAATGCAGATATCTGGGCTGGAGAGCTTGGCTGGGTGAGATAAAGATGTGAGTGAGTAACTGTTTAATTGAGCCAGATTTCTGAATGAGATGTAATCCCAGCCGCTAACACAACTGCCATATGCCCTCCTAAACTGGCTGTGCTTGTGTCAGGATCTGAATTTTGTGGCTGCCCCCTAATATGGAAAGTTTCTGCACAGCTTTTGACAGATGAAACTTTGCAGCTTGGACCTGCTCCTGATTATCTACCAGTGCTCAACAGACATAAAAGCTTCTCATCAGTTTTGTGGGTGCTGTTCTTTATATACATACCAGCCAGACTCTCTGAGCCTGGCTCACATTTCTTTTCAGGTTCAGACTGATGAAAGAAAGGGTTGCTTTGGTTTTGGATTTGCCTATTTGGAGCTCTTGAGAGATCATGCAAGAACAATGTTTTAACTCAGTGGTACAGAAGCAGCTATGAATTGGCATTTACGGCACAAAAAAAGTGTCAAGATGCAAGGATTCATTTCTTTGCTTTTCTAAGTTCATGGCATATTTTTCTACTGCCTCCATAGACAGTAGAGGTGCCTGGAGCTGCTTCCACAGACCAAAATCACTACAGACAGGCAATCACTGGAGTCAAAGGTGTACTGAAGGTCTGTGTACTGAAGTAACTAACTGTTGAGTACTTTTTAAGTACCTAATGAAGCAGGCTTCCTGGAGTAAATCCTTAATTTCTCCTTCTAGGAAATTGGGTCTGCATAATTTAGTTGTCTAAATTTAGGCAGGCAAGAGCTCCCTCTGGAGGTCTCCAAGCAGCCCGCTTCTCTTCATGGGAAAGGCCAGGTGCTTACTTCTGAAAAGCAATTTCGTGAGAGATCTGTGATTTATGTACAAGAAAAGTTTTTTTCAGTAAGCAAATAGGCTCTCTCAAAAAATTTCCAATTTTTGGTCCAGTATTAGAGCTAAACTAAGGGGTAAGGAAAGCTGTAAAGAAACAATTGAGTTTCTCTCTAAAGTCAGGCAAGGAGTGCGACCCTTGTCTCTAAAAAAATCAGTGCCAGCAGTATGAGAAGAGCAGTGTGCAAGAGCAGAACAAGTGCACGCTGTTGCATAGTCTTTAGAACACACCAAAATATCCAACTACAGTGGTACATGATGTGAGTCTACAACTTTCTCAAGGGGGTCAGCAGAGCAGGAGGAGCTGATCTCCTCTCTGGTGATCAGCAACAGGACATGAGGAGACAAAATGAAGGGGAAGTTCATAGTGGACATTAGGAAAAGGTTCTTCACTGAGAGGGTGGTCAGTCACTGGAACAGGCTCTCCACATCACCAGCCCTGTCAGAGTTCAAGAAGTGTCTGGAAGACACTTTTAGTCAAATGGTTAGTGTTAGAAAGTCCTGAAAGGAGGCCTCAATGATCTTTATAGACCACTTCCAAGTAAAGATATTCTATGATTCTATGATTCTATGGCTTCCAGCTCTGTCCTTCCTTCCTCCCTCTATAATTGACTATTATACTGGCATTATCTGTGCTTTGATACCTTGGATTTATGGAGCTTCTAACAAATATAAATTCCCCTTTGCACACACCCCATTTAATCAAAACCTTGCTGGTTTAAGCAGTCTGTTTTATTAAATTACCAACCTATGAGGCCATTAACTCAATTAGAAGCAGCAGTTCTGTAGTCTTGAACAACCAAGGGGTAATATAGCAGCAGTATATGTTATGCAGAGTATGGCACGTTATAATAACACTGAGAGCTTATATAGCATTTTAGAACTTTACAATTTTGTAGGAATAATATCTAATTAATCCTTTCAATGGGCCCTTAAGGTAAAGATTACTGTCTAACCCCTTTTGAAACTAAGTGGGGAAGAAGATGATAGGTTATAGTCTTTGAAAAACAGTTCAAGGCCATATGTTTCCACACTTCGCATTTTCAGTAAGTAGACTTTAGACTTCCAAACTGCTTTTTTTTCTGAGAAGATCAACATCAAATGACCATTACCTCCCTTTCTTGTCTCCGTATTGTAATACAGATCTTCCTTTTTTTTTGGGGGGGGGGGGGGGGGGGG
>JAOEHY010038073.1:0-17341 GCA_025447955.1 Psilopsiagon aurifrons
GAAGGCATGCTGAGGCACATGAAAAACAACAAGGTGGTTGGTGACAGCCAGCATGGCTTCACTAAGGGGAAATCCTGGCTGACCAATCTGGTGGCCTTCTATGATGGGGCTACGGAGCTGATGGGAGGAATGTGTGTCAAGGGCAAGCAAGAATAGGTTTAAACCAGCAAAATCTGTCGCTGATGGTCTAACTAACCCATCTATGGTATATCCCTGCCTGTTTCAGCATCTTGTCTATCCTCTCAGCTCCTATCATTCTTGAATTGTTGTCCACATGTGTCTCGAAGAAACACAAGAACAGTGTGAATGATTTTTTTCCTTTAAGGTTTGATAAGTTGCATCATGGCCTGCAAATAAATGTTAGAAATTTTTTAGTTTGTTTGTCTAAAAACATATTTGTCTTTCCTTTCCCTGGCAGCAATTCTCTGATTCCTTACAGAGCTATGGACCTGTTCAGCTTAGTTGAAATCAGGATCATATCCTTGCCATACACTGAAATGCCTGCTTTTACTAGTGCTGTAGGAACTATGACTTCTTCTTCTTGGTGATGGTGAGCAGGAGCAAACACGTTATTCCCCACCTCTGCAGGCTTCCAGGAGAAGCCATCACTTGTCAGACATCTGCAACAGCTGTCCTTCCTGCTGGGTTCTGTTTCAAGAAGTGACAACTAAGCCCCAGCCCTTAAAACCTTTGAATTTCAGGGAAAGCCAATACTAACCTCCATACCTATAATGAGCCAGAGGGGAATTTCTGACCCTTGAGAAAAAGCAGATTATGATGTAGATTATATCTGAAGATGTGGCTGTAGCCCATCTTTTACTCTTGGAATATTTTCTGTTTGTATGGAAAGAGGGAGATGTTCTGAGATCTGAGGATCACTCCTATTACCACTTGTGTTGCTGCAAGATTTAGAAGACAACACATGAGTGGGAGAAACCGTGTAAGCTAAAGGAAGCAACAAGAGTCAGTGGGGACTTTGTGGTATTCTTGGAGGAGGACAAGAGGTGCTGGCTGCTGCTCCCCTGACAGTGAGCTAGTAATTTGGCTGCTAGCCTCACTTCTGTGACATTGTGTTTACAGAGGTTGCTATAAGAGTACAGCAAACTCTTCAAGTACAATTACTTCAGATCTGCCACTAACACATTAGAAAGGCTGCAGTAGGTGGAAGAAGTCAGAAGCAGAATTTTCTGTTCTGCATCTCGAAGTTGTTTCCAAACACCATTCCACTAATGCTGGGAGTCCCCTACGCCTTTACTTCCAGCAGTTCAGACCCCTCTCTTTCTCCATCATAAGAAAGAAATATGTCCTAAACAGCAGTACAAAGGGCTCTGAGTACGGACCTCAATTGCAGTGTTTTTATGATATGGAGGGAGCAATGTGCTGTAGTTCAGAAGCTAGAATAAGCAGCTGAGGTTGCGTGGTGCCACAGGAAACTCTTACAGTGGTTTCAATACCTTTTGACTCCTGAAACTGCAGGCTTAGCTGCTGATAGCCTCTGAATCCCATTTTTCCTCTCCCTCACGCTTTATCTTACCCTTTGCAGCTGAGCCACCAGAGCTTTTATTATCCATTTATATGGCCATAGGCATTATCAGAAACAACACACTTGGCACTGCTCCACTGGCTTTAAACAAAAGAGAAATCTGGTTAAAAGTCTCCATATTCCACAAAGCCAAATAAAGTTGCTCTTGGCCTGGTGGTAGAAGTTAATGAAAGGACTCTCCATGATGTGTACATAGTCTTTGCTGGTTTGCATTAAAAATCTTCTATGTTGATTTTCCTTGATCTTTCCCCAAGTTCAGTCCAGCTCAGAGAAATTTTCCACCTCTGGAGCCCACCTTCTAAGATGACCCCAAATACTGAGTTTGGTATGTTAGAGAACCTACACAGCAGATTGGTGAGGCTATATTACTTTAAAGTCTGTGGTTTTTTGGCATTCTACCATCTAAACCAGTCAGCCACTTTCTTTCAACAGGAGAAGGAAAGAAGGTCATGTGAAAGTCATGTTAACAAGTCACCTGAGACAAAGACTTCTTTGGCTTGTGAACCTCAAGTGACTTTGGTTTGCCCATGGCTAACAACCTTGTAGATTAAGCCGGGATGAGCCTGCTTAACTCTTGAATGAAAAACTTCTGAGAAGAACTATGTTGAGGTTTCTGAACTATCTTGGCATTTGTGTAGCACACTTTAAAATATCTTAAGATACTAAAGTACACTTTTCACAAGGGTTGAAGATGTATTTCAAAGCCCTCTCTAGTTTGCTAATGTGGTAAATTCTGTCTCCTTCAATTTCCCACAGTTTGATCTTGAAAAAACATTCTGCTTTGCTTCCTGATCTGGAGTACGATGAGCATTTATCTCTGTTGTACAAGAGCTGCTGCTTCCCACACTGAAGATTGCTGTATGATCATTTCAGGTAATATGTTTCAGGATGAAATTCAGCTACCTCCACAGGACAGCATGTATGCCTAGCTTCACCCATCCAAGACACACGAGACATGGAAAAGTGTGGCTTGAAAGAGAATAAGAGTGCTTTGGTGGAAAAGTTCTGAAGACTCATGCTTAACTCCCGTTGCACTCCCACAGGCTGCTCATTTTAATTGTGTGGATGCCTTGAGAGAAACTGTACTTTTAGATGAGATACTGGCCCCTGCTAGCAGGGAATTGTTTCTGGCATTTCCGTATTTGCTCCTTTTCAAATGCCACCATAATTTCCTTGAGACATCCACCTCATGAAAGAAATTTCCACTGCAAAGTGATCCAGAAAGGAAGACAGCAGTCAGTCAGACATCTCCCTTGGTGTTCACCAAGGCAGCTGGATCAGCTCATTCGTGTGCCTGAAGATCATGTGACATAACAATGATAATAATCATTGTCATCCACTGCCTACTACAGCCTGTGACAGGGGAGAGAAACTTTACACAAAGGCTTCAAGGACATCAGGGAGCTAGTCAGCTTTACTACACAGGCTGAGCAGGAAGGAGGGATAAAAAGCTCAGTTTTCCCAGGAGGGATTTATTACATACCTGTATTGTTTCTTTCAAAGCTTTCTTTGCTCTACCTAGTGTAGGCACTGGATATGGGCCAGGTGCCCTTTGTGCCCCTGGATGTGAATCAGCCAGGAGATGAGGGAAACCGAAACTGCAATACAAGAAGAGCTGCCAGTGCACTAAGCTGAACTACTGGTGTCAGCCCTGAGGATGGAGGTTATTCTTCTGGCATTTGATGCTAACTGGCACAGCCTCCCCCTTCTTCCTTCACACAAGTGTTGCCTGCTTCACCCTCTCTCTCCACGCTATTTTGCCTTTGAAGTAACTTAATCAAGAAATACTTCCTATGTCAGAATTAATCTTCCACCTGCCAGGCCATGAATAGCCTTTTTCATAGACACATTTTTGTGTCTCTGCAGCATATTGCCAAAAAAAGGGAGCAGAAAGGAATGGATAAGCTTGGCAGAGGTAAACGGTACAAAGAATCACTAAGAAATCCTACTGGTAACTTCAACACTAATGCAACAGAAGGTGCTTGCGCCTCCAAAGTCCAGTCCCACACATTAGCTTTTTAAAAGGTCTCCAAGCCATGATCCTACATGGCCAGATGCATGCCTACAGAGGAATCTTCCCCTAACTAAATCCATGGTGAGAGCAAATACCCAGCTTCCTGACATTTAAAGGAATCTGAATATATATTTCCTAGAAATAGAACCAGGACCTTGGCTGTACCAGGGGATCTCTTCTTCAGTCCTTCACATGGAAGCTGATCTATGGTTCCTAAACAGCTCTGGTATTCATTGGGGTTCACACTAGTGATTATTGGCTCAGCAAATCTGTTCTCATGATGCTGAATTCTTTCTTACAGAGCTGAACCTTCAGAATATGAATTTTGAGGACTATCTGGATCATTGGGACATCTGATTGCCCTACAGCTGTGCAGGAGATATCTAAGAAACACTTTGGAGACACAGGGCAACCCAGCCCTCAGCTAGAGACTATGACAAACTCAAAGCAGACTAAATTAACATCTAATGATATGGAGCATCTTCTAGGACATGTGGATACAAGATGCTTAATAAGTAAGTAGGAGTTGAACTAATAATTTTAATTCTTTCAGTGAGTATCCTAGAGAAAAGACTATTGACTTTTGTGCAAATAGGATACCATGGATCCCAGCACAAAGAGTCTTTCATGGCTGCATATCCCAAGTAGGACAAGACATTTTCTTGTGGCCTGGCCAGATGCCAAATATCCTCCAACAGGTCAGATTAAGTGGCTGTATAAAACATTTCAAAAGTGAACTTGTCTAGAGGAAAGTAAGAGTAAAATGCTTATCAATCCTGAATCAGGCTTACTAGGGTGAAATAAGAAGATTCAAGATCAAGACACTTTTGCCCTGGATGTGTTGGTGTCTTGACGCTTGCTTTCCCTTAGGTTTAGACAGCAACTAGTGAGCTGTCTTTTTAAAGTCAGAAGGAGATTTCTAATCACAAAGCAACACTCTCTGGTGGCTGGAACATAGGGTTGGGATGCAGGGAAAACAAATCCTATTCCTGTTCAAACTGGTAGTTTTGACACTGAAAAACTGATATTGCTTTTATTTCCCATTTCTACCCTTTGCCCTCCTCACGCCTTGAGACATCTGGAGGAAGGACCTTCATACACATGTGACCACTGGACTAGAAGAACTGAACAATTTTGGGGTAGAGTTTATTTGTTGGTTTGCTTTGGGTTTGTTTTTTTTTCAGAAGTCTCTCAAGGTTCCTGTCCCTCAAATAACCGTTACCTTTGAGGAGCAAGGGCAGCTCAAAGCACCCCTGCAGCAGGGGAGGTAATAGAGCATTAGACACCAAAATATCAGTCTGAGTATCTTTCCCCCTCTCTCTTCCACAACTCCTTCATGAAGCCAGATTTCTTCCCAGGAAATGCTACCCTGGAAATTTGCCTCCTGCTCCATTTTGCATTCCTGCAGCTCTAAATGCAGCTAAACTGATGTCATTGTATTGTTAAAAGGGCTCTAATTCTAACACTGTTCCTCTGTGGTATAAAGACATGCACCTCCACTTTTTCTATTTCTTTGAGACACAGATAAGGAGTCTTTTTAAGGTGTTTTTGTGGTGTAAAAATCAGGGTGTAGTAAAGGTTTGAATCACATCTATGTGTACTCCCCAAGCTTCAGCCTGGAGGGGGGCAGGAGCTGAGGACTCATGGCAAGTTAAAGAAAGAAGCAGGCTTTTTGGGCTGAGTAATAAACTCATAAATATTGGGGAGTTATTAACAAAAATGTTGAGAGACCTCTAACTTTTGTGGTGCTACTAGGCACTGTTGTATGTAAAAAAAAGAAGAATTCTTTCTGCACTTAAAAAATGTATTATCTGTAATTTTATTTTATTTTTTTTGCTTTCCACATATAGAATATGTGCCAAGGGAGCAAAAGCACTTCATACACTGTGAAAACAGAGGGTCGGGTTTGGGATTTTTTAGAGGATTTAGGGTATTCTTTTTTAACACATGCTTTGTTTCTCAAGCTGTGACATGTCTGAAAGTCCAGCCCACTCCTGAAAAGTTCAGTAGGATTGTTGGCTAATCTCAGTGCAGCCAGGCAGCCAGTCTGGAAAGCCACTTGCTGATGCAAGGCACACACCGGCTAAGTGTCTCAGAAGGAAAGGGAGAGCCTTATTTCCTTCTCTTTGAAACACTCTATCCCTCCCATCAGCTTGTGTGTTTTCCTGAATTAGATCAAATCCTGCCAGCAAAACTGACAGAAGAGGTTGACTGACTTCTACCCAGTTGTGAATCAACAAGTTTGCCTCAGGGTCTCAGAAACAAGCAACTCCCCAAGAATAACTCCCCAGTCTTTCCTGTTGTTTCTGCAAATGCTCCTCTGCCTCTGTGGCTCGCCCAGTGGCCCGTGACACTTCACAGTGGTTTGGAGCAGAGCTGTAATTGCTCACTCTTGCCCCAGGATGTAACACCACCCTCTCCAACAGCTCTCTCTTTACAAACACATGTGTACTTCATTAATCATCCTGGAGTAGGAAGTTCCCTGAGTGAGTTACCTTCATCTTCTAGAAAGAGGCACCATCCTATCCTCACTGCCTCCTCAACCCCCAGAACCTGACAGCCCTTGCCAGCCAGCAGTTTACCCTTGACAATGATGTTCTTCATTGGGGAAGAAAGAAAGCACTGGGAGGTGTTTCTGCATGCCACCTGCTCACCAGAAGCTTCTTGGACACTCTAGTTACAGCCAGCAAATGCTAATGCCTGGAAAACTAGTGCCACCCCTTTGAGAACTTTCTCCTGCACAAACCAGGCTGAACTTTTCTCTTTGTCTGGCTGTGACCATGGGGGGCTGAGGGATGCAGGGCAGCCTGCCCAGGGCTGGGAAAGCAGACTTTGACCTGTGATAACAAGCACCACAGAAGAGGAGCATAGCCCTCAAAAATATGAACAAGACTCCATGAGTGGTATTTCACTCCTGATCACCAAGAAACCTTTTGAGTTGCAAGCAGAAGCCCACAGCATACCCAGGAGGTCATCACCAGCTTGGTCAGGGCAACTTTTTGCTCCAGACTCCAAGAAGAGCCTGAAACACAGCAAGGTACACGTCTCCAGGCTTGCAGGCTTGCTCAGGTCACTGCATGGAACAAATCAGCCTGAAGTAACACAGGCCACATTTAAGATCTGCAAATCATTAACCGTAATGATCATTCAGAAAGGGAGCTGGCATCAAAACCCCTCTTCCCTCCCCTTTGCTTTCACTCCCTGATGCTTTCAAGCAACAAAGAGTATCTGGGGATTGTTTCACTCCTGTTGTGAGACATCAGAAATCATCTCAGGAGCAAGGCACAGTTGAAGCACAAGGAAAGGCTAGTAGGAGGTAGGGGCAGAGAGATCTGGTCTGATTCAGCTGAGCCCATCCTCCTCATGGAAGCATACCCTAGTTGGGATGAGAAAGCATGAATGCAAACACATGGGGAGACAGGGATCATGAAGGTATCTTTGCTCTGCCTTGCTGGCACAATCAAGAGGGAGGGTGAGCACTCCAAAGAGTAAAAACATTTATTTTCACTCAAGAAAGCAATGGATGGTGTCATGTTCAAGGTCTTGCAATTACCTTCTGGTTTGAAAACATCTTAGACTCCTCTCCCTCCTTTCGCCAGGTGGGAAGTATTCACTTGCTGACATCTCCCTTCATTCCCTCCCACCCATTATTTCTTGCATTTGCAATAGCAAATATATTCATTTACCATTAAAGCACGAATGAGGATGAATGTACTTGGAAACCTTTATTTCTCCTATTGTAGGTCCTATGTACAAAAAGATATGCAAAACCAAAAGCAGCACAGGGCTTGGAGGAGCTGAAACTTTGGCTGGGGGTGATGCAGAGCACAGAAAAGCCTGCAGAAATGTTTGACTCTACGTTTGACTAAGAGAACGAAGAACTCTTCTCTGGGGCTTGTTAGAACTGTAACAGTCTAATTTAGAAGAACAGGATTGGATGAATATTTTATGAGGGTTTTTCCACAGGGCTGTTAACATTTAGCAAACAAAAGACAGCCATGATTCATATGCCTTCTCACATGGGACAAATGAGTTAACAAATGTAACAATGTAATTAAAAGGGGATGCTCCCAGCGCTGAGAGCTGCTGTTGCCTTTAACAGGTACTTGGAAAACTGGGGTTGCTGAGGTCCATGCAGCACCTATAGGACGAGGCAGGTTTAGGTTAAATCTTTAAAATTGGTTTAAACTCATTTTCTTCTCCAGGGCCCCTGGGTAAATGCTGCTGGTCCCAGTGCTAGGACTTAGGTGTCTGAAAAGCTTTGACAATCTATGGCTATGTTCCCTTTCTCTAAGAAGGTAAAGGAAATCTGTCACCAGTCTCCTGATCTAGTTAGACAGTGCCTCCCAGGCTGTGGTCAGCATAGCCCAGGTAGTCATGACCTGACTCCAGGTACTTCCCCAAGTGCTCATCCTGCAGAGGAGGCATGAGGCTGTGTTTCAGGGAGGGCCCTGACCACACGAAGAGAAGGAGCAGACAGCCTAGTCCACAACAGTTGCGATCTCTTTGCAGGGTTGTGGGGAAGAGAATTAGCACTAGTGGGAATGCAAAGAGGTCCTGCCTCTCATCTTCAGCTGTGGTGAATCTGCCCTCTGCAGTACATCCTGTCATCCCTGTGGTAGGTCTGTTGGGCAAAGAGATGTTTCCTTTCTATGGGGAGGTGTGCTGCTCAGGAGCAGGCAGCTTTGGGCACCTTGCCCCATCCTGCCAACTCAAGCAGCCTACACACATGTCCTGAAATTAGCCCAAACCTTTGAACCCAGGTTGGTCCACCCTGGGCCTGAGCCTGATGCATTGTTAATAAGTGATTGAGCATGGCATGCTCTGTCTTGCTTCTGGCTGTTCAGAGCTTGCAGATAGCCTGGTTAGGCTTTTTTGGTAATGTATGCTCCAGAGGATGTGCTCTACCAGCCTCTGTCACTGATGAGCATCCAGCATCAGTTTACAATGTACAGTCTACAAGAAATCCAGGTAGATATGGCCCTAGAGATTATTTCTTTTACATATGTGGAAGCACACCACCACCACCCTTGCACTACTTATGTAGACACATAGATGTACATATAAGACAACACAGCGCCATAAAATAATATTGACGCACCAGGTGAAGCACAGCACCACTTCTGTCACTGGACTGGTGATGAGCATTTCAAACCTTGGCTTTGCTAGGCCACATCATGCAAGGTCTGTCTCCAGGATAATGTGACCATTGCTACAGTACCCAGACATTTATAAAACAAAATAGCAGTCAGATGCACTAAAGAGCTCCAAGAGACTGGACGTTGGTATTTTCCTAGTCCTTCCTCCATATTTTGCCTCCTTGCTCTGAAGTTCACTTCTAGCAAGAGCTGCAAAACCTGTTCTTGCAGTCTTCTCTAGAGAACCACATCAAAGCAGAATAGCGAGATGATGACCAGATATACTGGTGTAACCCAAATCCTTTCCAATCTCTAGGTTTCCCCTCCCTCCCACTAAATCTGACCACAGCTTTCTGCCGTGGGGCCAATACTGTTTCACCCTATTTTAATCCTGTTTTGGAAATCTATTACTACTGGTTCTAAAGCATACACTGGGACTAAACAGAGATCACAGGCAGGATGAACTTTCTGAATTGGCAGCAGGAGACAGACATGATGCAGAGTTCAGGTCTAAAGGAGGCAAGTCTCTCTTTTGATTGCACTATCTCTGGAGTGCACTTCATATTTCAGCAGTGTTCACACACCTGCCTGTGCTGGCCTCTGCTTTGTTTTCCTCCTGGAGAAAGTGGAATATTCAGGCTCAATCCCTGTTCTGACATGATTCCCTGCAGTGATTTCCTGCAGGCAGCTTTCTTCTGATGCTGGTAGTCCAAGGCTGAGCTCCTTCCATGTCTGAGGTCCTAAAATCATGGCAGAGGTATCACCATATCATGTTGTAACACCAGTTTCTGCCAACTGCCACTCACTTGGGCCAATCTCCCTGGTGCCTGTAGCTCAAAGCCACAATAATGCCAGCTTGCCAGGTAACTGTCCCAAATTTGCCTGAGACTCTTTTACTTCTTCAGAGAGCAAAATTATCCTGGACTTCCCTTCACTTCCCACCTGGACAGAAAGCTCAGCCCAGAAACAGATTTTAGTTATGTTCTGGAATACGATGCTGAGAGAGCCTGGGCCCATGTCATCCCTTATGCTGGTCCCAACCATGCATTCATCTATGTGTGATTTCCTGTACATACTTGCTACTTTAGGAAATGAAAAAACAGGAGGGAGAGTTTTCTTGGCTCCTTCCTGAGAGAATCTGACATCACCTGGATGAGGCTGGAAGGGGATATGCAGGCGAAGCACTACCAGAGGTCATGCTGAAGGTGATCTGCTCACACAAAGTGCAGATGAAGAGCATGCAATATCTCAGCCAGCTGCCTGGCACATACCTCTATGGAAAATACAAAGTAGCCTTCAAGTCTGTGCTTGGGTTGCACTCGTTGAAGACATGCAACCTGCTTCTACATCCCATGAAAGCAAAACACAGGAAAACACAGTGTGTCTCAGGTTCAGACTCTCACAAATTTTTATTAGGCTAGCGATTGAGGGGCAAAAGGGAAAAAGACCCAATATACACCGTAGAAATGCACTAAGAAAGTCTCTGGGCACTTGCTTCATTTTCTGGCTTTGAAACAAATACAAATCTCTTCATTTCTCAACTGTCCCATCTGTGGAAAGGGAATAAAAATGCTGAGTTAAAGCTGATGATCTTATTTAGTGGAAAAAACAACTACATGTGGCAAAGAATTGCAGTGTTTGTACTAATATTTGCACTGTATCTGAATGAATAGTATAGTGTATTATTATAGTGGAATAGTATAGTAGCATACATTATTACATACTAATTGTTAGGAAGCTGGATGGCATTTGGAATAAATCAGGAGGCTTAGAAAGGAGTGTTTCAACAAGACCTAGCACAAAAGGCTAAATGACACACAATAGCAATGTGCTGAAGACAAAGGTGAGTGGATCTGTTTGGGTTGGAATGCATTCAGCCTTTTCCTGGAGATATACCAAGAATGAAATTGCTACCATATTTCAGCTTCCATATCCTTTTATTATTTGGCCTTGGGAGACATCACCATTATTGAAAATATTATTGACTGAAACTCATGAAAATGAGCAAGCATCAAGATTTGTTAAGGACAGGCCTAACAGAGCGCTGAGCATGTCTTCCTAAAGCCAGTTCTGCTGAAGCAACTCACTTCTGACTCACAAAACGTATCATACACCAGTAATAACAGCCTCACCTCCAGGTTTCCCTGTAATGGTTTGCCACTCTCCCTAGTATCCTGTGGTTGAATTTGCAAGGCCACTGATGCATAAACAGCTTCTTCAACCCTGAACTTCCCTGGAGTATAGTCTGCTGTTTACTCAGATATACAAAGAGATATGTGTTTATGTACATGTATATGTGTATGTATAAATATGTGTATATGCAGCATGTACTTTTCCAAAGTTCCCACACATTACTTAATTAATTTATTGTTTGGAAATTCCAGTAGCATTATATGAACGATTTTAGCAGGAACTTAGCCATGGAACTTATTTCCATGGCTTTGTCATTCTGGGAAATGGGTTTTTTCGGAAAAAACTTTTATAGAACAGATGGCTCATGTGAAATAGTTGAAATTCCACCAAATCAGAACTGATAAAAACAGATAGCTTCACTGAACATGGTGGGTGTTAGGTAACCACAGAGGAAGTAAATTGCGTATGAGCCTGACACCGCTAATGGTTATTGCTTTGGATTTTTGCTGTGTCCCTTGCTTGTGTGATTTGCTTTCTAATTAAGCTTAGGCATTTGCACTATAGTGCACTGTGCTGGATACAAGATAGAGCACATGCATCTTTCTACTTCATTGTGCTAACACAAGCTTCACTAACCATCACAAGTTTCCTTTTCCATCCTGTGATCAAACAGCTCAAGGTGCCGCTCACTGCAAGCAGTTTTGTAAAAGGGGATGCCTTAACAGTTTCCTTGCTCCCTGACTGGAAAAGGGAGCAGAACATGTCATATTCCTCTGAAACCAGGACTGTGCAAGATCTAGGGGAGAAGAAGGGAGAATTTTTTTTTAAAGAGCTTCTTTCTGTGGAAAAAAAAGAAAATGCAGCTCTGGGTCAAGACTGACATTTTATTGACATTCTCTTAACTAGCAATTTTTCTGGGAAATTTTACACTTTAGTCTTGACATCTTCATTCTGAAATGAACTTTTAGATCTTCTGAAGGCCAAAATAGAGGGAAATTTTTTCCATTTTCTTCAAAACAATTTCAAACTCTCTAAACCCCCTCAATTTATGGAGAGGAAAAAAAAAGAAAAAAAGAAAACCCAAACCAGAGAAAAGCAGAACTTTTGAGTTTGGGTTGAACTGGTATGAAGCTGTAGGATTTTCTTTTTGTTTTAAACTCTGAATTTGAAATGGACTTAAAAGCCATGTTTCTGTCATACTCCCTCTTTTTATATTCAATTCATTCACCCATACTGGACTGGTATCAACAATAAGGACAGGTACATTATAAATAGAGAAACAAAGTGATTAGCTTTTACTTTGGTAGACTTGAAGAAGTAGTTCTGCTTTTAGGAAACATTTATCATTTAGAAACATCCCAGAAAGGCACCAAACAGACAACAAGCAGCAAACAAGCAGCAAACTGTCCTAGACTGGGAAACCAGTGCCAGAGCAGTGATTGATATTTTTTGCCTGAATTACCCATGTTAACTTCTGGTCTTTGATCTAATAAATGGAAATATCATTAGAAGGGGTAACTCAAATAATTGTAGGTATGAACACTTGTAGGGACCTTCATATACACTTAAAATGTCAGTGTTCAAACCTGCAAACTGGTCTCTCTGAGGAAGAACATTCAGAACAACAACCGAGGATTTGTTGTTGCCTCTTTCTCTAGGCAACATAGAGACCAAAATGCTACCAAATGTAACCTCAATTACATATGTGCATTTCCTTTCCCTTAATGCCTGCATTGGTATCCACAAACCTTCTTTCAGAGTTCCTCCACAAAGTCTTGTTTACCTCTATACAGCAGATGAAGTCCTGAAGGACAGAGAAAACATCTTCACAAAGGAGGAAATTAAGCCCATCACCCAGGTACCACTAAGTAACTTCTGAGTAACCTGGAGGTGAGTTCGCCTTGGGAAAAGGATACCCACTTGGATAAATAACTCCTAGAGGGATTCACTATGGAAATGTTCTGATCTGACTGGTTGCTAAAGGAATTAATGAGGGAATGGACAGAAGCAGGTTCTGCAATTGTTCCATGCTGCAGGAACCTAACATTTCATTTTCCTCTGAAAAACAATATAAATAGGATAGCCAGGGAGTTTTCCTAGCCAGGATTTTACTCAGCAGAATGTTTCCAAATGGAAAACAAACACATTCATGGGGTAGCAGTAGGTACCATGGAAGTTTTGACTGCCAGTCCCTTGACAAACCCACATGAAAAGTCCTTTGCTTCAGTAGATGGTGGCATACAGGCAACTTCTCAGAGATCCTGAATTGTGCAAAATACAGTGGAATTCCTTTTCCCCCTGGCATAGCAGGAAGGAAAGCGCTAGATGGGCAAAAGTCATCAAAAATGCTCCTCAAAAGTCTGAAGACATCTTCAGGATAGCAGGGCTGGTTTTTTTACCAGTTTACCAAGGTCAGGATTAGGAACAGCTACGTTGGGGGATTTTGCTGTTGCCAATGAGTGTGGCCAGAGGAGCTGGGAAATGCACCAATTTAATGATGGATCTAGGGGCTGTCAGAGGGTAAGTAGAAAAAACATTAATACTGTTCAAGGACTCCTCTTTACAGGAGAACTGAGCTAGCAAAAACTAGTGCCAAGGTCCTGACTGAGAAGATGAGTCTGCTTCTGGGCACATATGTTGAGTGAAGGCTGCTGGGATACTCTACAAAAAATTCCATGATTTGTGTTTTCTTGCTGGGACATCCAGCCAAACCACTAAAGATGAGAATCGTCCTTGTATTATTAAGATGCCAATTCTAGAAGGATCTGTAAAAAATTGTAGTTCTCCTCCCTGGCTACTGGTCTGAAGGAAGACACCTTACTTCTTCTGGATCATATGTATATAATTAGGTCTACTTTCCTTGTACTTCTTTTTTAGGGAGTGAGCCTCAATGAATTCCAGATGAATATATTTTTTGTTTTGTTTTCTTTTGTTTTGTTTTCTTTTGTTTTGTTTTACCCAAGTGGTCTTCATTGGGGGCTGAAAGCCAAGCTGGTAGATTTTTTTTGTATTATCAACATTTGGAATATATCTCTCCCACTGTTTCAGCTCCCCTCCTTCATATTCAGCAGTGAAATGTGTAATTTGCATTTTATTTTTATATCATATCATGCAAGAAAAAAAAAAGAAAAAAAAAAGAAAGAATGCCCCACTAACTTCTACTTCAATTACTTACAACTTTTAGTATTAATTACTACTCTGTTAGGCTCTGTACAGAGACATAGCAGGATGCAGATTTTCCTAGCTATTTCCATTTGAAGAGTAGGAAACAGGAATTCAGAGCAGGTACAGGCTGAAGAACTGAGACCTTGAGTCGCTCTCTTGACTGCAGTGTTAAGAACCAATACGTTCCATCCATATCTACATTGAAGAGCAATTTAGAAAAATTAAAGCTCTGAACTCCTCTGTGCTAATATCTGTTTCACAGAGAAAGCCTTCAGCTATTACACACTTGATTAAGACATTTCAGTTTGATGTCTAATGTTTAATGGCATGAACCCTGGGCTAAGGGTCTAAGAGTTGGGTGATTTAAGTATCTGCAGTTTTTGTTGACTTCACTTGGGTGGAGAGGTGCCTCACTTCTGAAAAACAAATTGATGACTTTTTTCAGTGAGTTTCTGTAAGGAAAAAGAATTTAATTCAGAGCTCCTTAGTGCAACTTGGAGACATTTGGTCATCTGGGTCATAGGCTTGTAACTTTCCTCTGAACACATATATCTGTCTATACTCACACTAGGACAAAAATCTGTGCTTCCCAGAACCAGACTTGCCTCTGCTAGTTCTAACCAAAGAGGGGAACGAAAGAGCTGGCATTTAAAAATGTAATTAATACTAATGGAAAATAAATAGATACATATGTTCCCTGTGGCCCATGATGGTCTTTTCTGAGAATGCTTGTTCATACTTAAGAGCAATAGTCAGTGGGTGGTTTTCCAGTGAGCAATCACCTCAGGCTGAAAGTTAGGAAGAAAAGGAGAGGAGCCAGATGTCCTGAGCAGATGGCTCAGCACCAGCAGGTTCAGTGCCCATCCTTGGTAAAGCCTATAATGCAAAGGACCTCTCAGCACAGTCCCATACATCCAAGCCCTGTCCAGCCAAATGCATCTTAATTCTGAAGCTTGGATGGAGCTGAGTCTATCCCTTCCACCCATCTGAGTTGAACTGGAACTGGGCCTCTAGAAGGGTCTGGTTTTGATTAACCTTCTCATTCATGTAGCGTCAACCAGCTTAATTTTTTTTATTATTGCTGTGAGAGAGAAAAATTAAAGAAGGAGTTGCCTGGCATGGTGCAGCCTGCAGCTGTTTCATCTGAATTTCAGAGAGCAAGAGAGGAAGTATAGAGACTTAGCTAAAATGGAAAATGTTAAGGGGGGATCGCATACATAAAACACATCTGCTACTGGGCAAGGGTCTAACTCCTGGGCCAGAAATCTGGTTTGCAATACCCTCTCGGAAGCTTGGAAATAGCATCTGTATTGATTGATGTTTGCCCTTTTTCTTTTAGCCAAGCCCTCTTTCCAACTCCTTGGTTGTTTTGACACAGCCTGAAATTTAGCTTTTCCTTCTATTCTCTCTTTCCCCAAGATCACAACCTCTTGCCCTTGGATCCTCTTGTACAGAGGTTTTGCAAAACCTCTTGTACAGAGGTTTTGCACATGGGAGCAAAAAACTTCTGTTCTGCACAGAATTTCTCCCTGCACTGAAAAGACCCAGCTGTCATTTAGGTCACCTTGGGCTTGACAGTCCTTCACCATAAGGAGTTGAACATCTACAGTCACTGTAAAATGAGGGTCATTTTTGTGTCTTCCAGTTTATGCTGTTATCTGTGTAGCTTGTAGCAGCCAGTTGCACCCACTACACAAAGCAGTTTTGCAAGAAAGGATGGTGCAGCTCCTCAGAAGACTCTTCAGAATGTTGATTGACCTGGCTCCAGAGCTCAGGCTTGCTGAGTGATATGATTTTTCACCTTCAAGTTCAATCTGGAAAATTGTTTTCAGGACTATTACCTTGGCATCTTTTATGTGCTTGAAATTCCAGAATGATAAAAATAAATAAAACCCCAGAAATATATGTTAAAAAATAATAATAAAAAAAGAAACATCAAGACAGAGAAAAAAAAAAAAAAAAAAGGACTGAAAAGCAGCATTATGATTCTTGCATTGAGTCTTATTTCCCGAGTAATTGCAAGAAATGAAAAAGCGCCAGTTTCCCAGGTGAACCCTGCAGAAGTGTACATGGACTTTATTAGTTTCCCAGAGGTTTAAACAGACCTTGACATTTCACATTTCACTGAACATTACACTCAAGCAATGGGTTGGGTAGTATATTTTTGAGCCAAAAGTTCTCAAACAAGGGCGTCTAACTCCCTGAAGCCAAATCCTTGTTTCGGCACCTAAAATTTCTGAACACCCACAGCTTTTTCTGATTTTGATTAGATTTGTTTGTGCTCAGCACTTCTGAGAAACCCCTCTGATTTTATTTAGGTGCCTGTTGGCAGGAGTGTCCACACTTCAAGGAAAAAAAATTGAGAGAGGAAGAAAATGAAAATAAGCAGTATTCTTAGCTTGAGATGACTTACAACAGAGGTTCAAATTCAACTTTAGAATCCCTTTATTGGCCTAACCCAAACCATTCTGAATTGGTTTTGGCTCCACTAGAGCTCTAAATGAAGCTGACTAACTTAGGCTAGCCATGCCCAATTAAGAACATTTCTAAAAGATTTTTTTTTTTTTTTTTTTGCATAGATTTACTCCATTGATTTCTGTGTGTTACCTTAAGGATCGTAGCTGAAATGTTTTGCTCCAGGACCTTGTTCACTGCGCGCCAAGAAGCAACATAATCAGCGCTGGGGATCATTGTTCTCTCAAATCATTCCTGCTGCCAGAACCCAAGACCAATTCCCAGCATGGTCTATATACAAGGCAGCAGGTAGCAGGCAGAATCAGAAACCCCTTATAGAAGGGCTCATGTCCTGCCTGTTTGTACCTGCATGAAGAGCAACGAGCAACAAAACTGATTTAGTGTGGGCCCAAGGCTTATATATGAAAACAGCTCTATGGAAGAAAAAGATAAGCAAAACAGCAGGAAGTTATCCAGTGCCCAGCAAGTGGTATCCCAAGGAACAAAACCGCTGGGACAGGTCATCATGGGTCACGAACAAGGTAAGAGAGCCTTTCTCCTTCAAGTTTCTGTGTCTCAGTTCCTCATATCTCCTGCCCTTTTCACACAATTCCTAGTCTTCCTTCAGGCAAATTTCTATTGTTTTTTCCAGAGGAAGTACTGAGTAACAGCTGGGTCAGGTTCTGAAAACTTGAGTGTGTGATCTTCTACATGTCACACTTCAAAAATATGCTTCACTGAGTGTTGGGTTTAGGAACAAGGGAAAGGAAAAACATTGCTGCAGGTGCACGCCCTTCCCCCCAAAAAGAAAGGGCTGAAAAACTTTTTCGTCTTTCATAATATTTAGTTTTATACCTTTTTTTTTTTGGGGGGGGGGGGGGGACGGGGAAAGAA